>DWJK01003479.1:0-13082 GCA_018248815.1 Croniades pieria auraria
GGACACTAAAAGCATCGAAGACTTCATCAGGGACCTGATCCGCAAGGAGGTGCAGCATCTGTTGCACGAGATAGCCGACGACGTCTCGGAGATGGCGTCGACGGGACGGAGGAACGAGGATATTCTGAACCGAGGCGTTGCAAACGTCCTGGAAACGCTGAGGAGCGGCGAGGAGGGGGTGGTCGCCCTGGTGGGCGACAGGGGGGTGAGGAGGGAGGCGGCAAAGTCGTTCTCGCGCGTGAAGATCAACGGCAACAACAAGCCGCTGCTGCAGATCACGTTCGGGCGCGCGGGCGACAGCAGCCTGCACGTGCTGGACAGCCGCGTGGCCGTGACGCTGTGCGAGCGGCCCGCGGCGCCCGAAGAGGACGCAGCCGCCAGCTCGCTCAAACGCTGCCAGGCCTTCAGCGCCATACAGGTCGCTTGTTACACTAATTAAGCAAATATAAGACACATGATTTAAAAAAATTTCAAAAATCATTTTAAAGCAGGTTGATATTTGTGCTCTGGTGATTTTAACCTACTTCAAAAAACACTGCGGTTGGCCAGTATATTATTTGTGTTCGTAATACCGTACTTGTCCCTCTAAAATGGTCAATTATTTACAGTGTTCGATACGTCATCTTTCGTTTTGCAGGAAGCGCGGAGCACCGAGGATTTGTACATCGACGACGACCTGTCGACGCAGATGCAGGAGAACTTCGGGGGCCGGCTGAAGGTGATCCCGCTGAACGGTTCGCTGCACGAGCTGCTGTGCGAGAAGGAAGACGACTGCTGCCTGCTCAAAGTGCGGCAGGAGAACGGCTGCGACACCATCTACTTCCGCTGCGACAACTCGGACACGGAGTCGCGTGACGCCGTCGACGGAGCCTCCGACAAGCACCAGGACACCGTCGTATTCAAGCGGAGCATCTCGCTCATCGAGGAGCGCATCCAGCGTGTCTTCCCGAAGGAGAAGCGGGTCCCCACGCCCGCCGCCATCAAGAAGCGTCGGGAAGCCGAGCTGGTGAACTTGAAAAGTCGCCCCAAGTCGGAAGTATTAATCCAGAACATTAACAGAGAATCACGCATAATGAGCAGCAGTAGCCCCTCTCTGTTCGTGAAGGATGACAAGGGCGAAGAGGTGGAGGTGAATATAGAGAACGTCATGTGCTACCAGGACTCCTCGTCCGACGAATGCCTGAAGTGCCAGGTGGAGACTGACGACTTCGAGCTTCTGGAGAGGGAGATCGAACGAGACATCGCCGACGGACGCCTCGCCTCGCTGGCGTGCGGCTGCCTCGAGAAGATATCTGAGGAAAACCTGTCCGCTTTCAACGAGGACACGGTCGACAGGAACTGATTTAACTGATTCTTGCATAACCCACTATTGATACTGACAGAAGACAAAATAGTTCTCGTAAAACTATCAGTGACCTGTACATTGACAGTGACACAACTACACTCCAAGTGTCGCTTTCAACACAACAACTCCACTAAGTACAAAGCCCATCCTGTAGGAGTTACTGTTGTGCTGCCTCTCCGTCTGATTGTATTTGCATTTAAACTCCCAAAGATTGAAGTTTGTCATTTTTGTTTTTTTTTCTTAATACAAATGTTTAAAAGTAATAATATAGTGAGCAAGGCTATGTGATGTTTTAGTGTAAGTCGCACAATACATTCCACTGTTGTGATTTTAGAATAGTTAAAGTGATTAAGATGATTAGTGTTTTATTATTAATGTAATCGTCACACGGTTATTGTTCACTCAGTTTTATTTATCGTTAGTATGTGGTTTTTGATTTTATAAACTTTTTAACTAGATCTTTAACTTACTGTTAGCGCGTTTACCAAAGGACTTTGATATTCCTATGTATAGATCTGTTGTCTTTAGATGTTCATTATTAGTAATGTTTACCTGTTTTGTTTTGTTAGTGTAACTTTTTAATATATCATCATGGAGCGCGACTTTGATTTTAGATGGTACTTGTTGGAAATAATACTCATAAGATTTTATTATTATTGGTTTTATTACAAACTAAATCTCAATGTTGCACACAGTGCATATGTGGGTAGATGTAAAAATGGCACCAAATAAGAGGCTTTGTGCTCTTAATATTGAAAGCATATAACTGTTTTTTAAACAGCTTCACATTTTTGCTTATATAAAAATAAAATGTCGTTTTTTCTAAAAGAAAAAACCCAATTACATAAACTTACATAATGGTTATCTTCAGTAAATGCAAGTTTTATATTAAGATACAAAATTCTAGATAGATAACTGTAGTTATTAGTAACAATTACCAACAACTATTTTGACCATGTCAATTTATATTACATATACACAACATGATATATTTCATACGCATTTCATATGCATTTTCCTTTAAGACAAATTATATTAATTGCTCTCTACACCAGTGTATGGTTTATTCAACATGTATTTTTTCTTTTTCGTTCCTAACACTGTTTTGTCTGAATAGTCTTTATCAGGAGTGATATAATTTCAAACAGTTATTTATAGACTTATTTTTAGTGATTAAAATTCATGTGTTTCTGATTGCTGATAATATTTGCTTCGGTGTTCTCTCTCTATCTTGCATCGGACCTGGCATGGTGGTTTAATAATAATAACTTATACATATGGTAGGGGCCACTACGCTAGCCTTAAACAGAAGAGAGAGGTTAAGAGAAATTATGAGTTCTTTTCTGTGAGCTTGACGATCACGGCCTTGACCTCGGTGTAGTTGTGCAGGCCATAGGGCCCATTCTCGCGGCCCAGCCCCGACTGCTTGAAGCCGCCGAAGGGCACCTGGTTGCCGAACACGTTGTAGTCGTTCACCCACACTGTGCCTGCCCGCAGGCCCTGTGTGGCAAATGACCATTCATTATCTCACATCTCGCTTTCCATCAGATGAGATTGTCAAAGGTGAGCTTATTGCTAGTAACATAAAAGTTACTTGACAATATCAAATTCCAGTAACATAGAAATGTTCTTGAATTTAGGATGATACAACTTTAAACTCCTTTTGTATGATAAAATTATTAAACGAAAATGTCTGACTTCATAAATATATTCATCATCATCATCATCAGCCTATCTCATTCTACTGTTGGACGTAGGCCTCCCCCAATGAGCGCCATCGCGTAATGTCCTGGGCTTGTCGCATCCAGCATCTGCCTGCAGTCTCTCGCAAGTCGTCCTCCCCCCGGCGGGCGGCCTGCACTACGTATGCCGACGGGCAGCAGCGCCGGCGATGGAAAAAGCTGTGCCCTGCGATCTCCAACGCGCTTGCCCAGCGTGGAGATTATGGGCATAAACTTTCCATAAATAGACACAAATATATTACAATATGTGTAATATTCTCATCCATAATTATGTAAATAATTAATTCTTAATACTGCACTAGTTACATAAAAAGGCGGTAACATTTTGTTAGGGTTGTCACTAACTGTTCATCAACACTGTATTTTAAAAATATTTTTTATAATCGAAAGAGGTATGGCCCTTGCTCGAACTTTTGAAAATTTGCCTTAATTATTTTAATTGTCATGAAATTTTCATTTTTGTTTAAGAAGTAGCGACCAGAAATTATCTAACTTCACATTCATGTATTATTGTAAATACCTGAATGAGGTAGTTGGCCTTGTCGATGTCCTTGGTGAAGACGGCTGCCGCCAGCCCGTACTCCGTGCGGTTGGCCCGCTGCAGCACCTCGTCCAGCTGCGAGAAGCGCAGGATCTGCTGCACCGGGCCGAAGATCTGCGGACAGCGGGCGTAGCAGCCTGCACGTTACTGAACAAACTATACTAAGACGTTTTATGTTTTTGATTAATGGTAAAAGTGATTTCTGGGATGTACATATGTCCTTTCTGGATTTTATGTGTATGTAATTTCTGGATTTTTTATGAGAAAATTCAAATCTTTGAAAGATTTTGCCAAAAGCTTTTTTCCTGTGTGACTAATTAAAAACCTACTGAAAATTTAATATATTGTTCTGTATGACTAATGAGAAGTTCATCAGTATTAGACATACATTATGTACGGCAAAAGAACGAACGTTTGACAGAGAATGCTTCAACAAACAGACCAGATCAGAAACACTCATTACTTAGCACTCCTTCGTCCCGGAGTAGTGTCGGCTCCATACCTCGACCTTAGCGATGTCCATATCATCCTTGACGTCGCTGAACACGGTGGGCTGCACGAAGTACCCCTTGTCCCCGTGGCGGCCGCCGCCCGCCACGAGCTTCGCCCCCTGCTTCTTGCCGCTCTCGATCAGACTCAGGATCTTAGTGTGCTGCTCGCTGTCCACCTGGAAATGGTGACAAACAAAGTCCAATCGGATTGCTAGAATTCAATACCATCGATTATTAAAATGGTATAATAATGATAATGGTATTGGCAGCCCCGTTGTTCGAGTGGTTGCATACACGGGTGCTGATCAACAGGTCCTGGATTCGATTCCCGGGTCGAGAACTATTAAATTTTTTTAACTTCGATTTTTTAGCCGAAATTTCTAGTAGTGGCTCTGAGTCTGGGTCTGTGCCCGGTGTATGGCAGTAGGCTCACCCCTATTCCATAGAGGTTCGTAATCGTATCTCTGGTGCACCATGGAAGCATACTACACTTCTCTGACTACCCCTTGGGGTCAATAGTCTCTGGCCGTCGCTAAGCCGCTGCGTAGTGTGTAGGCTACCTGCGGGCCCTGCTCCACGTCGGGGCTGAAAGGGTCTCCGACCACACGTTTCTTCGCGCGCTCCGCTGACATCTCAACAAATTTATCGTAGATCTTATCTTCTACGAATGTACGGGAACCTGCAACACAATTATCTATTTGAATTGTTAATACGACTATAATATTTTATATGTCAATGATTCCATAATTATTTATTTCCAACCCGCTGGGCACAGTATGGGGATTATGAGCAAAACCTCTTATAAAAGTGTGCAAGGTCCAGCAGTGGACCGACAGAGCCATTCGGGCTCGCTACTAAACTCGGTAACGCTGTAAAGGCCATTAGTATCAACAGCATTAGACAATTAGAAAAAAAAAAACACTTGATTGAGACAGGCAGATGATCTGTGATGTGCTTATGTGATATATGATGAGGAATTACATAAAAAATTGGCATCATTAGAAACAGATTACCAGTAACGCAAATCATTAGTATGACGGGCAGAGTATGACGAGCTCACCAAAATAACATCGTCATTCGCCAGGATTTAAAATGCCTTACATGATTGAAACTGCACATTGACAAGGTTGTTTTGAACTTCGTTAAAATTTCCAATAATCTCTCAAGCTGCACATAACCTTATATAGTGTTGCCATGACGCAATATGATAAATTACCACTTAAAATGTAAAGCTATATAAACTGTCTTATCCAATGAGAATAAATATAAAATAAATGGCATGTATATACAAACATACATTTGATTTATTGCACATTATCTGATTAATTGTTCTAAATTATGAGTTTCATCTACTCTATTTATTCCTATTTAACTAACTGACGACATTCACTGAGGCTTAATGTCAATTGACTATAACAATATGAAAAAATCTTGCAAGCTTTGACTGAATATGTCCACCAACAGACATAATCAAATAATGTCACTCATTATTTATAAACAATTCAAATTTAATTTCCTGTACATTAAATCCTTCCTCTGTCCTTAATATTGATTAGGAATAGAAGCGTCAACTAAATCCTTCAGCGCAGGCAACGCGTGAGTAATGCCTCTGGTGTTACAAATGTCCATAGGCGACGGTGGCTACGTAGCACCTGGTGGCCCGTCTGCTTGGTTGTCAGCTCATGCAATAAAAAACAAAGGATATATGAAGAGATACGATAAGCACAGACCAGCGCAGCAGCACTGCCCCATGTTGTAGAAGAGCGCCATGTGGGACTGCTCCACGGCGTAGGGCAGGTCTGCATCGGCCAGCACGATGTTGGGCGACTTGCCGCCCAGCTCCAGCGTGATGCGCTTCACGGAGCCCGCTGCGCCGCGCTGGATCAGCTTGCCCACCTCCGTCGACCCTGGAAATGTAGGATCAATAGACAATGGTTGCTTCAAAGTAACCCAAGTCTGTGGTAACACCAGAGGAGTATAAAGTAAATGAATAAATAAAAAATTGGCCCTGAAGATGTACAGGCAATACAAAATGGTTGCTTCAAAGTGTTCATCCATACTAATACACCATGGATTTACTTACAGATGTTTGAAGAAAATGGGAGCCCCTGACTAGTGATATTATTAAAAGTGAATCAATGTGGATTGTATTAAAAATAGCCACTGGATACATTTAATACAGAGTTAATTTAAATATTAACTGTACAATTTTTTCATTGACATTCTCTAGTATTCGTTGTAGACAGATTAGTCGAGAAACATGTTGTTTCTCGACTAATCTAAAAATTATATTAGCTATGAACGAGGATAGAAGCTTATATAAAATTAAAGTGCTCTTTATTATTAGCGAACATTGAGAGGTATGCCAGAGGTCTTTGGAGATCTCAACCTTATGTCTAATATATTCTAATATACCCCCCTATTACATGAACTTTCTGAATAATGGCAATACTCTCATTCTTATATTGTTACCAACCCGTAAAGGCAATCTTGTTAACATCAGGATGGTCTACTATCGCAGCCCCGGTGTCTCCATACCCTGGCAATATATTCACAACACCTGGTGGGAAACCCGCTTCCTGTGAAGAATAAGAAATATATTGTAAATCTAAGTATTGCCAGCTGCCTTTTTCAGCGCTAACATTACGCCAACAAGGAAATGTTGCCAGTGCTGTAGATTACCCCTCATTACAATGGTAGCGTTTATTAGGATTTTTAAATTTCTTTGGATTGTTACGCTTGTATATCCGAATGTAGATGTAACGAAATCTTGTGCGGGAATTACTTATATCAAGTATAAAATGTGGTGTAGATATAATTTATAAATATATGAAAAGTCAGAAAGGCCTTCGTCGGTATTCATATTGTGTAAGTAAGTGGGTAAGCAGGGCGTGGACGAATAAATCACACGTTCTTCTCTCATTCAAAGTTATTTAATCAGCGGAAGATTTAAATCGGGAAATAATCACTCAAATATTTAATTGACAATTACTGTAACACTATATCTAATCGATCAAGCTACTAGATCGTGAGATGCCACGGCTTCAAAACGATTCGTCAAACGAGTGATGCGCGGGGCCTCGTCTCAAACAAAAGTAACGTTCAGATGACTGCCCTCACTACCCTCGACAATGACGCTTCGTTAGGCTGACTTTGACAGCTAAAAGTCAACCTGATGTATAACAGTGGCAGCTCCGTCATATAATTTTATTGTATGATCTTTGGTTTTTATCATATAATGTAAATAACTATTTTTGTTCTGCTTTTTAAATATTTGCTTTGTATTTTGACAGCAGAATTTGTTCAACCCTTGCAGTGTTTACAGCCGTTGCTATCTTATGATTTTATAATAAACAACTTTACATTATATTTTATTCTAAACATATCCTTACTTTAACCAGCTGGGCTAAGTACAGTGCAGTCAATGGGGTTTGTTCAGCGGGCTTCAGCACGACGGTGTTGCCAGTAGCGAGCGCAGGGCCCAATTTCCAGGCAGCCATCAACAACGGGAAGTTCCAAGGGATAATTTGACCGCACACACCTGTAATAAATATTTAAAAAAAAAGTAAAATAATGATAAACGTTAAGTTTCGCCTTTGGGATGGAATGTTTAATGTTTAGTGAAATACCGATTTTAAAATATCAATGTACCTAACTGTAGATAAATATGCTATTGTTAAAATACCCGCATTTTATCACATGTAGTAACATTCCCATATGATAACTAATTGTAATTTCTACTAGTTTGGATAATTTTCACATGAGTGGTTTTAAACAGTAGTGGCCAGTGAGAACCAGGCTGTCTGTTCTGTTGTTCTACAGAGGGCTTATAAAAATAAAAGGACAGTTTCCATAATAATTTATCTAATTCCAAATCCTCGTATGTATGAGAAAATTCCTCATAATATTAGTAACACAAACGTGAAATGTACTGAAAACAGTTGACCTTCATTTTGACTAATAACCCTATGATAGGAATCGAAACAATTCTTAGTGTCAATTAACAAATTATTCTGCCTACGTACTCGTATTAAATTTCAGTAACATTACAATGCATATATTCGTCAGAATATATGAGGAAAAACGCATAACAATAAATTATATTTATTACACAAAAATGACTTTCAAAATGACTTTCTCGTGGGTCGAGTGGTTGCAAGCGCGACTGCCGTTCGGGAGGTCCTGGATTCAAATCCCGGGTACTATTAGATTTTCCAGTAGTGACTCGGAGTCTGGATCCGTGCCCGGTGTATGGCAATATGCTCGCCACATATTCCGTGAGACGTAAACGTAACTGGTGAAACGTGGGGGTGTATTATACTCCTGTGCCTACCTCTTCGGGGATTAAAAAACTTGAATTAATTAATAAACGAAATAGTAAAATCACAGTGAGAATTTAGTTAAATGAGTCTACAATGGCAATTAAGAATTTTTTTACATTTAGTAATTTTTAAAGCCTCTACTAAATATAACTGTCGATTTCTATCCCGCATTTATTTGGATATCGATTTCATTATAAAGATCTCAGTATTTAGATAATACACGACATTTAAAAAAAATCACTACTGAGGCCATCCATAGACAATTTAACTTTTTTAACATATACAACTCCTTTTATATATATATTCAGATTATCAGATATTAAGTTGAATATACATACACACGGTATTTTTCAATTTCATATTACAGTATTTAAAAAAAGATTATAGTCAAAACAATATTACAGCCAGAATACAGTGTATTTAATGTTATCCATCTCAAACCTGAAAAGTACCAATAGGACTATGACAGAATTAAATAGGACACACATTAGCTAATCAATTAGTGCCTCGGTACTTGAATTGGACATCACAAACACTTTAGAGCCTATTCAAATAGACCGGCTCGGTGAACGGAGCAGACTTTGATCTCATATAAAATGAAACAGAATATTTCAATAAAATCTATTTTTACGTTTCAATTGTTATGTGAAAACGTTCCATCACCGTTTTGCCGCAAAACGGTTCAAATGTAAAAATAAACTATTCAAACGAGCTTAAGTTTATTTTAAATATAAACAAAATTTGTTCTGCTCGCCAAACCGGTTGGAAAAACGCCTGTTGGAAAGTTCCGTAGTTCAGTTCTCTGGTATTATCGTGAACGTGCGGTTATATTTCGGCCTGCCGTCACATTAACACTCCGCTGTGATAATCACTCGAGCGATGTGGCCTGCCCGTTGTCACTTCAACTTACTAATTCTGAGAGCCATGTCGGTGTGACCTTGGTTCGTCTAAGGATTTCAGTTTCGGATTTTGTCACGTAGACAAATTAAGAGCACAGCTCTCTCCATAGCTCGTTGAGCGATTTTGAGCACGAGTGACCGACAACCGATGGGGAAGAATAGTCATCGGAGTGGCGGCCACGTCTCGGTCGCCCTCCTACGATTGGTCTGACGACCTGAAGAAGACAGCAGGAAGCTTTTGGATTCGGAAGGTCCAGGACCGGAAGGAGTGGCACCGATTAGGGGAGGTCTATGTCCAGCAGTGGACATCTAAAGGCTGATGGTGATGTGATAATTAAAGCTAACTGTTTTTGATGATCGAGGCTTAATGTCATCCGCTAAAAGTTAACTCAGATCTTAGGTACGACTCATTAGCCATTCCTCGGGTGTTGCAAATGTCCATAGGCTATGATGACCACTTAACATCAGGTGGCCGGTCTGCCTTTTTCCTACGTTAAATATACCAAAAAAGATTGGATACTCTGTAAAAATTGTTACATAACATTGGCCGATTATCAAATCGGCCAATGTTATGTATCAGCTATAGTATCAACTAAAACCATTTTCGTGTGGATGTCTTAGTTCGATGGGCTTTTTAAAAATATATATAACAGGAGAATATATAGATGAATTCTTGAATACGCTAAACTTGAAACTCACCGACGGGCTCGTGGCGGGTGTAGGCGAAGTACTTGCCGTCGGTGGGCAGCACCTTGCCGTGGTTCTTGTCGGCCCAGCCCGCGTAGTACCGCAAGTTCTTGATCACCCCGTTCACGTCACCGTAGTACGACGCCAGGTACGGCTTGCCGTTGTCCAGCGTTTCTAAGCTCTGGATATGGAGACATAGATGTGATGAGTATGAGCAAACTCTTGTTTTAAAACATCAGAGGATGATAACGTCTACCTCTTATTAAAATTTCACTCCTCTTACAAAGGGATAATAATAATAAACGTAAATGGTGAAATGTGGGAATGTGCTACGCTCCTCTGCTTACCTCTGCCTTCGGGGTTTCTAGACCTGGTGTTACTCTTTTTACGTAATAATAGTAATTCGTAGGACGTATACCATAACTGGTGAAAAGTGGAAGTACTTCTCTGTCTTTTACCTAAATGTTATTAGATTATATAGATATAAAAAATGAAGTTTTATATGCCTGTAAAATCTGACACCGTTTATATCTTTATAAGTTACATAATATATGTATATTGTAAATTTTTAATAAATGAGATACCATATTATCAAGCTATGTATGTAGACATGTGATATCAGTATGGCAGATAATAATGATCATGATATGGCAACATCACGCCAATGAACGATCGTTATATTTCGTACGCTTGTCAGGTAAATATTTTAAATTTATTTTCTAACATCGTTAAATAGAATAACTTATTAATAAGTAACAAAATATTATATGATTATGAATGGTTGTAAAAAATATATATACGAGTATTCGCAAGTAGTAATTTTACAATAATAATTACTTTATAAATGTTACCTCTTCCGCTTTGACGTGAAAATTCTTATGATACATTTTACGAAAAAAAAAGTTTAGCTTCTATTTACAAATTAATCTCATCAAAATCGGTACAGCGGTTTTAGCGCGAAAACACTATATACAAGATATAACATAGTTTTTTAGCATGTTATTTCTATTTTCGTATCTACATACGTATGGGTATCGCGACGTAACCTTGAAAACCATTCCAATCAGATGATTATGACTGGTATAACAAGCGTTCTAATTTTAACTCGTCTGTTTAACAAACACATCCGACAACGATACCTATTTATTTCATAGATTAATGTAATTTAATTGCAACCCGTTTTGTATGAATCGGCCAAAGATTCAATAAATGTTATCACATTCGCAGACAACAAACTAGTCGAGTCATCCTGAAAAACGTACGTGAGCTAAGCCGGTGTATATTTAATCATGTGTATAATTACGAAACATTTAGTAGTAAGACAACAAACTGTGATTATTTGCTCACTTCATGACCCAGATTGCCCGTGCTTCAGATAACATAACAATCATATTATCACAGCTGTGAATATGACTCCATTGTAGCCCACGATATAGATTATAAAATAGTAATTAAAACAAGCTGAATGAATGAAGATTGTGATTTTAAAAGTGACATTAAAAACCGCGGGAAGTTATTTCGCGCGGCAAAAACGGAAGTGTAATGTCATATATTAGTTATATAATTATATAGATCGTATACTCTGACGGAAATGTAAAAATTATTATAAACAAAGAATGATAAACAAACAGTCAATAAACATTTAACATTAGTACTGTAATACTGTACTAATAATTGTACTGTGTTTAATAATGTACTGTAATTTACATTATTATATTATAATAGTCATTATTTCTTCGTTACATCACAGCAAAAAACGTTACATAGAACAACACGTGTTAGTTTAAACATAATAAATTATTACCGATAAGTATGAACCAATGCCGCCGGGTGTTTCACACACCACACAGGCGAAGTTTATTAAACTGTACCCTGTTAATTAACACATCCAGCGGTCGACGGACAGCCGAAATCACTGAAATTAGCGTCTTGTAATTTGCAGATAGATTTTTTGTATAGCTTAAATGTGCGCTAAGAAAGGAATTTGGATAGTTCCACCCCCCCCGGGTTTCTCCCTTAATATAATAGGGGTTCAAAGATTGTATGTAATCCGTCAGTTTTAAAGTTAGACATCTGAAATTTTGGATGTACGAGTAACTTACAGTCCAAAAAAATTAAATTATTTATTTAAAATGAGGCGCCGATCAGGGAAGGCCTATGTTCAACAGTGGACATCGAGAGGCTGACAATGATGATTTAAAATGATCTGTCACGAAACTTTATGTGGCAGATCAAATTCCACGCGAGCGAATCCGCGGGCAAAACCCAGCAATTAATAATACGGACACAACGTTATGAAAAACTAAAACCAGTTCTATGTATCAGGCATAACCACAATATAACAAGCTTGACTAAGACTTTTTTTATTACGAGTGTTAATAATACATTTGATAGCTTCGTAAGCCATGGTCATAATTTATCCAATGATAGTTAATACAGGCTTCTTAAAAGCGTAAAACTCACCCTCAGATCTCACTGATACGCGTTGTGATTCCTTAATAGCAACTCACGCTGGGTGAGGTAACTTTTGGAAGCTTACTACATGACAGTTCTCCATTGAACTATTTCTGTATTGTAACTGTTTTTGACTATATTATTTCACTCTTATTTTTTATTTTATATTGTGTTATTTTTTTTATTTCTTTTTCATGTATCTAATTTTCCTTTTGCATACAGTTGTACCTGAATATGTGCTGCTTTATTAGGCGAATATACTTATTTTCTTTCTTTCTTTCTTTCTAAAACGTTTTAACAACGCATATATTAGCTTGACCTTGTACGTATCTATGTATGTATGTATCTGGCTATGTAACGGAATCTTTGAACTCGATTTTTACCCATCTGATATATGTAAATTGTTACGTTTTTTATTTATTTTATTCAGAAAAGCAGACATTAAAAATTTCGTACAAAGCACACCACGCTTTCAGAACAGTAATACTAATTCTCGACAACAAGGTTTAAGGTTGAAAATTCACTTTAAAGGCACGAAGGGAGATGTAATATTATAGTAAAGCATATGAGGAGATGTTGCATTACAACTATTATAGTGACC
>DWJK01003480.1:0-13081 GCA_018248815.1 Croniades pieria auraria
GCGTGCGTGCGTGCGTGCGTGCGTGCGTGCGTGCGTGCGTGCGTGCGTGCGTGCGTGCGTGCGTGTGTGTGTGTGTGCGTGTGTGTGTATATGTATATATATACACACATATATATGTATATATAGCGATACAATTACTAGCAAGACTTAAAAGTACAGTACTTGAAGAGGACTTTAGCATAAAGGCATATTTATTCCTTGCCTTGGTTTCCTTAAAGTTAGGTGATAATGTCATTGTATACTTTCCTCTGTCAAGAGCTCCTGACATTTTTATTAGCCGAGTATTGTCATTTATGTATTAACTAATTAATTAACTAACTGCTATTATATGTGACCATAATTATTTATCTTCATAATATGACTATCATATTTAGGTATATATCACTTAATTTTGTACCAAGATTTATGGTAGAGTAAAGTGACAGTTTAATTTAGTAAATTTTCCTGCCAATCTCTACCCATCCACCTCGGCTACTGCCACATCCAGCTAAACATATTTTGTATTGTACACGATCTTTCGAATAACCTCTAACATTTTACTGTTGGAGTTAACAGTCAAGTAATCAAACCGTTTGCACATTTAGCTCTGATAAATGTAATATTTATCTGATAAATATTATCTTAAAACATCTCCACAATGGGTGTCTGATACCAAAGTAACATAATCAAGAATCAAGAGAGCTCGTATTACGGTAACTGGGCGGCTGATAAATTACATGTATATTTTATGAGAATTAAACTCGAAACTCGCGGCTCAACTGCCCAGTCAAAAAATAAACATTGTCATCAAACAATGTGAATCCAATATTGACAAATAACAAAAGCAATGACTGTGATAAATGTCGTTAAAACGGCACCCTTCGCACTCAATAAACAACCCTTAATCGCCATAATCTGCCCTTTCGATCAAGTGTTTGTCGCTCGCGGTAAAGTGGCTTTGGTTTAGCCGTTCATAAGTGATCGTTAACTGTTATATCTAGAGCCTTAATTAAGCCTTTTGTTCGCTTTTCCGTCGGTAATCGTAATCATCGTTATACTTTGTTATTTAGCTAAGTATATTATTTTGTTCTTTATCACGTTTTTCTCTGATGAAGTCTGTTCAAACAAAACTCTTAGATCACTATGTTACTGCAATGATCATGGTATGGGCAGGCACTGCATCAGGTATGGAGGTGTAATTAATTTATTCGTGATGGTAAGTCGAACATCAGAAAGAAATTCCAAAAATATCGTCATTAATTTAATTACTGTATCGTTTTCTTGGGCGCAAATATATTACAGAGTTCATGGATGGCATATAAAAGCAAGTCAGCGTGACTATTTTTATGCTTTGTGAAGTTCTGAAAGAACACACATTTTTTTTTCAGTGTATCATTAATTCACATTTGTCACTCTGGTGTAATAGTATGTCCGTATAGTTATGATCTGGCGAGTAATGTCCGTATATAATCAGGTGTGGTATAAGTAATGATGGGAAATCGTCATTGCCTACAAATTTACCTTAAAAGCATATGAGTACTTCAAAGATTCGAACTCTGCATACAATTTCAAAAGATGATTAATAATTCCAATAGTAAGATTGCTTAAAAGCTTACTTCTTGTGTGATTACTTAGAAGAATTAAATCAGTTTTCTTCTTATTTCTTATTACTTAGAAGTGTTTAGTTTTTAATTTAAATTAATTTTTGATTTATTTTTATTTGGGAAAGAGACAATGTAGAATAACATAATAAAAAAATTACATATAAAATTATACAAAAATCGCAACGTTTCCACTAAAACATTTCCTTATATAGAGCTTTCCAATAGATATGGTTCAATTAGCTTTCCTCCTATATGTGATTACTTAAAAGTGTTAAGTTGATCCGTATATCATACAACTTATGTATAAAAGGTTATCTTTTTCCATGGATTAGCAATTAAATACATATCGATTTTTTATGCTAGTTCCCATATTCTTTGGGACATCGCAAAGTAACAACCGGTGGTCGACTTAACCATGGGATCTTAAAAGCAGTGTATCTGGAGAAAACAATAAATCATTTTCTGTAAAAGCGATTTTGTTTTTAAATAAGACCGGGTAGACCAAATAGCCATGATACTTCTTCAATATCTGCGTATTATAGAAAAGACACACAATACGTCGGAACATGTTGGACAAGCAATGTTTGCTCAGAGCTGTGAGGCGCGCGCTCTGCTCACATATCGACTAGATTCATGGAACGGAAAATCGTTTTATCTACAGGGTATTGCTACATACACGTGTACTGTGTAAATATTTTCTTAGTACTTTAAGCGAAGTTGTAAATTGTAGCCTATTTCCACGAGATGCGTGTTATTTAATGTACATTATTTCAGCTAATATTTGATACTAAGGATGTTTGTTTCACATATTAGGTACGTGTTTTACATAAAGAATTTTAACATTAATATAATTTATTTTAACACACATTTGACAGTTGACAGTAACTTGACAGTTGTTACACATTTAACAGCCTTGAAAATTTGCTGCTATTAAAATTGTATCGTTTTTCGAAGGAATTAAAACAAATAATATATTGAATTCAAGGGCCACTAAAATGAAATTATGCCATTATTATTAAACGAAGTTATGAAATTATGTCCGCCTACCCGCACTTGGCAGCGTGCGGACTACGGCCTTAGCCCTCTCAATATGAGAGGAGACCCATATTCCAACAGTGGAATGATAAATGGGTCTATGATTATTACTTTATTATGCCATTATTTTATTACAATTTCTACACCAACACTTGGTTACTTTAAATATTGCTTTTATTTGTTATGACAGTGAAGAGTAAAATGGGTCAGCGCCCTAAAAGGCTATCGATTTACAATCCCATTTTCCTTGTTAGTCAAGCATTCGAACAGTTCAGTTCAACTATTTTTGTTGCAACTTTTCCGCTGCTTTGATAGTAGTTAAGTTGTTATAAGGTCGCCAACTACTGACGATGTAGTTTTATTGTTGCCTTAAATTTCAATTAACAAATTTGATTTAAAAAACTGAAAAAAAATTTTGAATTTGGAATGAAAGGATCGATTTTTGAAAGTTGATTAAAATTCGAATGTATCTTTGCCGTCAAGCAACATTGATTGCGTTATACTGTTTCTACTTGAAGAATGTGCAAATAAACCAGCAAATAAACCGAAGAATTTGAAAATGGGCTCCAAGCCCCATTACTATTGCAGATACGTCTTTATTACTTGACTAAGTTCATGGATATATAGGTTTAGTTATCATTTAAACCGGAACACATGTCAGTTTGACTCTAGATTAGCACAAAAAAAATGAAATAGTAAACGACAGAAAAGAAATAACATTTATCTTTTCAGCCTGTTTCTAATGTTTCTAATCTTAGTTATTTAATAACTTTTCAATCATAATGTGTTTACTCTATCAATAACAGATTGAGGTCGATATATGCTTCGGCCAAACAGTCATTAATCTTCAGCTAAACGCTTGCTTGGCAAAGCCTTGGAAATGTATCAAACGTTTATTAAATAGTAAATTACTTTTATGTTTACTAAATCATTGCGGAACTAGTTTGTCTAATTTAAATAAAAGATTGCCTATTTTTTTACATTAAGAATGGGGTAGGCAGAGGACACTGAGTGTCAAACTGTTCATCTTCTATACTCGTCTTTCGATGCTCCCTATCTACCCTATAAGTGACGATGATGACGATGATGAATGATGACGTAACAAAATAAAAATAATTTTACAATTTTTATTTGGCAATAAGAATATTTAAAATTTATTTATAAGTACAATTACTCGGGATATTTGGCACTCCGTGCTCTCTACCTAATCCGTAAGGGACACAGCAAGAAAATATGTAACAATTACTCTATCTCATTAAAAGTACAAGAGGTTTATCACAATTATAGTTTTAATAAAACTATCGATCTCAAATATTAACAGCAAACAAACTAGACCGTGACCTGAAAAGAACATCATATAGCTTTTCCGTCGACAGGACGTAAATGCATGTTCAGTGGGAAACGTAATCTATTTCATTTCAGGCACGTATTCGATCACGACATCTAATACAGACCTGTTACGACGTGTCTACGTGGTACGCGTAGCATGTAGCGATCTGCTACGCTTTGCAACATCGCATGATTCCGTGTCGTTTGTAGAGAGAGTAGTCGTAAATACAATGAAAACTTTTTTTATATTAATAAATATTACATTCTACATTCCTTTCACATGTACACTCGGAATTATAACATGAATGGGAATTTATAGTGACGTTGACGTGCACATGTTAAACAGGAATGAAAATATTCTCGCAGCATTAATTTGCGAGACGTTGTAGAGTCAGTACAAAATTTAATTATAATGTATTTAATTAATTATTTCATTCTTTTCCTGTTACATTTTGATTATATAAGATTTCATTTATTTATATTCCCATTGTTACAGATAAGTTATAATATTATTAATGAAGTATAAGTAATACTTGTGTATGACCTCAACATACCATTGACTTAATAGTGCAGTGGTCAGCATCTTCTATTTCAGGCCAGCAATGCGGCCTCTATTCCCGCCTAAGACAAATATTTGTACGATGAGCACGAGTACTTGTCCCTCATACGTTTGAATATAAAACGATTTAAGTACAAATTAATAAATATATCTTATGAGTCTTCTTACTCTACAAAATTTTTGAGATTAAATATCGTGTGCGGCTTGTCCAAAGATGTTATTATTGTAATAATTATTATCTGATACACTTATATTCAATTGATTGATTAACATATTTTAATACAACTTTAATAGGTATAATTAATATAGCCAGTTAAAATTAGTATAATCGAAATATATCCGTGCAACACCGTGCGAGCCACGGAGGATATAATGATGTTGGGGCGATTTTCCGGTCAACTGGCATTCCGTGAGCTAATGATACCGATGAATGAGTTAACGAATGAACGAATGAATACACAACAAAGTGGAAGTGGACTGGCAGTTTGCCACGAAGCGTTTTGTGGGCGCTTTTGCCAATTGTCATTTTAAGGGCAGTTATATCGCCAATGATACTATACTTATTTTGAGAAATATGCTTTCCTTTAATCGCCGATCGACTGGGAACTGGCAGTGTGCCACACGGTGTTTTATGAGTAATTTGGATGGCGTTTTTATTTGAGATTATTAGTGATATCTTGTCCGTTATAGTTATCTTATACAAAAAATTAGCGTAGCTTAACTTAAAACTTGGCTAATTTCATTTTGATATAGGTGGCTTTCTACGTTGATTTTTAGCGCTGAAGTTTATTTCGCTTAGATACCTAACCAGTTAAGTAAGTCACTTCAGTGATGCTTGTGAACTCAATTTGTAGAAGTATGTCTTATCAATTCATAATTTTTCTATCAGTAGTTCAGGGAGTTTTTTAATAACTATGCAGGAAGGACATAGCTTACTGAATAACGTACGCACATATATAATTTACGTAGAAAACTGTAGCAGCTATGTAAGTTGCATCCTTACCTTTGTTGTTGAATTCGGAAATATAGACCTGTAGGCTATACCCGCTTATAAGAGTCTACGAAATACAAAATAGAAAAAGTAAAGAACGCGAATAAACTAATCTGTCTATAACAATTTAAAAATAATATATCGAAAGCCTTAACCCTCTTTATTCTAAGTAGTGACGTATTTCCAACAGTGGAACTATAAAATGATGCTAATGATGATGATATTATTGATGATGATAATGATAATAACAATGACGACAATGATGATAGTAAGGATAATAAGGATACCGATAAAAATGATGATGATGATGATAATGGTAACGATAACGATGATGATGGTTACACTCACCCTTCGAACCACAAAAACATTATAAATTAGCAGACAGAGCACAATTTTAATCATGAATTAATGACACAATCTACAGAGCGTTATAAAACTTAGGCGCTGTCCAATCTCATTTCTTTTATAACCCAAGTAAGGATAAGTAAGCCATCTGTTTGCAAGTAGGACACGACTATTAACTTATGCAAATTCTTTAGCGTCATGGTATGTAGGACGGCGTCCGGCTCCAGATCTACCGGACACCGGAGTTTGAAATTGGAATAATGTTTTGTGTTATGAAATCGCTTGAACATTTACATTTTAAACTTTATTAATGTATTAGTATGGCAATAGGCTTACTCCCAAATCCATAGTGGGACATAAAGGTAACGTGGAAATATATTACACTCTTATGTCTACCCTTTCGGGGAAATACGGGTGTGATATTAGGTTATTCATTCTAGTCAAGCTGCAATGGGGCAGGGCTGACAGGTTTTGAGAATCATGCCTCACATGGACATTTTAGATAAGGTTTTTTTTATTTACTAACATTTTAATAATAACATCAACATTTTACGCAACATATTACGCAACATTTCCAACAGGAAACACCATTTAATGAAAATGGCAACATTTTGTTGTCTCATGTAAAAATGTAACACCATAAATGGCACCACCTTTTTTTTCTCTCTCTTCTCTTCTCTGTCCGCCCTTCGGACGAATTGTATAGGCGTGTACAATGAATATTAATATAGTGGGTTTTTAACAAGCCAAATACTCATATGTGCATGATGACAATAGAGCACTTAAAAAGCACTCCACGCCTTTTTTTACATTTCAATACATTTTTTTTTATTTACACTATTCTTAATTCAAATTTATTTAAATTTATTACTATTCTTAATTTCAATTTATTTACAATATTTTTTTTTTCTTATTTAAATTATTCTTATTTCAATTTTAAAATTATTTATTTTTAACTTTTTAGTTCATTTTTCACATAAGCGTGTTTTATATTTTTATTTTAAAGTATTATTTATTTCTTATTTTTTAGTTAAATTTTTCATAAAAGTGTGTTCTTTAGTTTTTTTTAACTATTATTACACATCTCCGCCGTCCGGCAACACCGGTAGCGGAACTCTGTCTCGCACAGCATCCTCAAGATAGATAAAGTGTAAAATATCATTGTGTAGAGTAGAAGTATATACTCCAAGAGATATTGATAAGAAACATACTATTATGTTTTTCTATAAATCCGAGTACAAATTTTAATTAAACTAGTCAGTCTGTTTCAAAAACTTATAATTAAATGCTATTCTTTAATATTTCTGTAGTGACAGGCCTCAGTTAGGGTTGGTGCGAAATCCGGGTCAGACGGATCTAGGGCTTATGACACTTCCAGTTTAAGCGGATTATTAAAAAGTTATATATGTTTGCTCATGTGTGCGTTTATCAGTAGCAGTTGTCGCATAAAAAAAATAGGTAAGATTTAATAAAATCATTTTTTGTTAAGGGTTTGTTAAATTATAAATAGTGTGAGTTTTTTTCGTGACTTTTATTTCTAGTGCCGGAACGGTAATAATTTTGCAATACTTGTATCCTTACAACCGTGAAGTGCTGTCATTTGATATTTAAACATTTTCATATAATAATTAGATCTTTAATACCAGTAACAATAGATTTGAACAGAATAACTTAAATGTGACTGGGGAAACGTGGAAGTACATATATCAGACTCCTCTGGGGCTTATACGCGTGATGTTACGTTTTTTTTAACAACAGACTTGCAGTTAGCGACAACCCTAAATGAAACTATGTATTAACGCGAAGTTGTTTTGTTTCATCTCCGCAGGCTTTGTGTACAAGGACGCAGTTTGCGGGACTGTGCAACTTTTTAATCATATCCAAACGGAACTGCATTTTGTTGTCAAACAATTAGTATACAGTAGTTGCTGCCATGTTTCTCTCTTATGCAAACCGATTAGGTATTTAATGAAATATTTATCTTTAGCTTCTAATTGTATGTTTGATACGAGTATGTGTTCATGTGTTTGTATAATATAGATGAGTAATTTTAAATCTGCCATGAACTTTTTAATTCATTCCAAAATGGTTGGCAGAAAATCTTATTCGCCCGTGTTGAATTGCTAATTAATTTTTATTTTAAATAGCCAATTGAATTTGCCTTTTGTTGCACATTTATGTGAATAAAACAGTTAAAATGAAATTAACGAATATATGTATATGTATTTGTATTTGAAAATTTTGCTGTTTTCAGTATGGAATATATATGTATTTGCAGAAGAATTTACTTTTTGCTGTATGGAACTAGCAGTGATAGCCTAGTTGTTAAGAATTGAACCTCTCACATCGCGGGTCCTGGGTTCAAATTCATAGAGTGCATCTCTTTACAAAAGTACTTTTTAAGTTTAAATATCACTTGCTAATGGTGAAGGAAAACGTCGTGAGGAAACCAGCACACCTTAGAATTAATAACAAAAAAAAAATCTAAGATCTGAGAAGTCCGTCAACCTGCGCTTGGCCAGCGTGGCAGACTATGGCCTAGCACTCTCATTGTGAGAGGAGACCCATATTCCAACAGTGGAATGATAAATGGGTCGATTATTATTATTTTGTTTGCATGGAACGAAACAAAAAGTCAACACGGTATGGTCATTACGATGAGAATTTTCGCTACGTCTTTATCTATAAGTCTTTCTGAGGAAAGAGAGGTATGCCCAGTTGTGGGACGTGAAGAACAAATCAATTATTGTTATTATTAATTAGCAAACCTTTAGGCACGTTGTGTGTTTGCACGTCGTGCTCAATTGTGTCATCAACATCGTCAGCCTACTTCCGTCCACTGCTGGACATGGCTTCTGTAATATCGAGCTACTGATTTCAAAAGTTGAATGTGAAATCATAAAGTAGCGAAACAAGTGACAAAGTTCATAGAAACAAATCGTTACGTGTTGTCAACCACAGCATAAAAAAATGATCACATCTGCCAAGTGTCATAAAAGGCATGCTTTTATGACACTTGGCAGATGTGATCGCGCCTCGTTTTTTCCCACACATTCCGCTGCTAAACGACACTGATATGTTAATACACGAATAAATCTTCATGAGCGTGTAACACCGCATTTTCAATGCTTTCGTGGGGGGTATTCGTTTTCCTAACACTCTTTTGAGTTCTTTTTGTTGTACGATTATCGGGAATATTTTATAAACGTGACATATTGTTTTAAATTTTTTTAGGAACCTACATAGTTTGAAGATATGTGTATTTTATAAATATGCATACAATAAGGACAGTAAGGAAGAAGTCAATAGAGTAAATGATAAGGAGACTTTTGTCATCAGCGTCATTTTGCCATTCCACAGACAAACCTCTTATTCCGGGGGTGCTGAGTTCAAATCCATGGCGCGCACCTACATATTTACTAAAGTGTGTTTAAGTTTAAATATCAATTGCTAACGGTGAAGGAAAACATTATGAGGAAACCTGCATACCTTAGAATTCATAAAAAACAATTCTAAGGTGTGTGAAGTCTGCCAATCCGCATTAGCCAGCGTGGCAGACTATGGCCTTAACCCTCTCACTATGAGAGGAGACCCATGTTCCAACAGCGGAATGATGAATGGGTCGTTATTATTTTTTCATTTTTATATGAGAAGAGTTGCGGTCAAAAACAGTGGTCATAGAAAAATATTTGACTTCATCACAATTTAGGTAAATACCTGAAACTCTCATAATATGAACATACCTAACTTAAAGTTAAGGAAAGTTGGGTACAGTCAGCACTTTGAATCGTGATTGCCGTATGCAGTATCCGTCCTTTAGAGAGGACGCCAAATGGCTCTCCTGTTTGTTATATTAAGGTAATAATAATTAAAGTACGCCGGAGGAACTCAAGACGGTTTTGAAACATCCTACCACAATTTCGTACTTACGCAAAAATGTTGTAGTCACAGCAAAAAATAGCGCTTGCGACTTTTAAAAATAATTCTAATAGAAAACGTAACATCACGTCTGTAATCACTGAAAAGATAGACAGAGGAGTGTAGTATACTCGCACGTTTCCTCAATTACGTTTACGTCCCATTGTGGAATAGTTCGAGTATTTATAGTAAACTTAGGGATAAAGTATTCCCTTCTTCCACTGGATCTACATAAAGTCAAATTCACATGTTTCTAAATTTCTTTTAATAGTATTTTAACTTAAAAATCATAATCTAATTGGTGACAATTTTAAATTAAATTTCCTTTGTTTTAACGGCGAAGGAGAGTAAAGTGACGAAATATAAACATAAATGAATATGGATTAATAAATGAATAAGACTACATCATATATTCAGTAATGCTTTTATTAAAGCGTAACGTACCGATATTAATACTTATCGTTCCAGAAATATCTCGAAATAAGGCAGATTCCACATTCCTAAAGAATGGGCCTAATACTAATTATTGATAAGAGCATTCAAGAACCGTGGACGCAAACAATATCAGTAGTTCAGTTTTATGATCGTTTTCCGATAGTGACTTTCGTTATAAAAATCTTAAGTCTCTTACCTTTTTATGTTGATATATCCAGTATTTCTTAGACCTTTTAAGGATATTTGTCTTATAATTACATAAAGGGCCCTTGTACAACTGATCTTGTTTATGTTTCTTTGTTTTTACTGTCTGTACATAAATAAAATAAAAAAAAAACTTCAAATTATTAGAAGGAAATCTATATGAGTTTTCACTTGGAAAAACTAGTCCTCAGATACAGTATGGCAGAATAAATATCATAGCGTGACCGCTAGGTGATATTAATCTAGTTGGGTGTGGGTATAAAATGACCGTTATTTTAATTTTAAAATGTGGGCCATTATCGAGATTTCGTTGTACTGGGAAGCGAAGCGTTGATTAAATAGAATTTTTAAAACAACCTTATACGTTATGGTGCATTAACTTTGGAAAAAAATATGCAGCTCTCGTATTCCCGATTTTTAATTTAATCTTAAACAAAGCCAGGCAGAGTTTATTAAACTTTTGGATTAGGAGGGTAGTGGTAAAACTTTACGCGTATTTCCGCGGGAAAATTAAACACTCGGTGCCGCCTACATTTCTGTTCCCGTCAGACTTTGGAGTCTTTCAAACCGGGTTAACATTCGTGTGTGTTGGTAATTGTAATATATTTTTATATATTATATGTACTGTTGTAAGATTTTATTATTATTATTTCAACCGTCATACATCCACTGTTTAACATAAACTATATTCGTAAGTAAGTATTAGTTTTACATTAACGTATATAAGCATATAATTTATTCTTACCTGCCTCGTTGGTCGTGTGGTTGCAATCATGGCCGCTGAAGGTTGCGGGTTCGATCCCCGGATAAGATAAAGCATTAATGTGTTTTTCTAACTTAGAATTCTGAACGGTAGCAACGACTCCAGATTTCTGCCCGTTGCATGACAATGGGCTCACCAAACCCATGGTGGGACGTAAAACATAATTACCAGATAGTGGACGTCTACTACACTCGTCTGCCTACCCTTTCGTAGAAATAGAGACATGGTATTGAATTAAAAATGGTATAAAACGTATTTGTAAAATTTTTAAAACAATATCGGATTCATTAAATCCACGCATGGAATTGCCTATATATAGGACAGTTCAATAACAAACTTCAGGTGCAGTATTATGTTCTAACCCCTCGATAGCCTGTAAAGATATTGCGAAGTATGTTTACTTAGCGCAAGTTAAGCCTCTTTGCGGGAAACTAACTAGAACCTCTTATCTACGCGATTTCCGTCAAATCCTATCATATTGGATCTAGTGCGCGCGAAAAAACCTCCATGGGATGTACTATGATATATTACATTATTGTATGACTTCATATTTATGATTAAATTCCCGGCTTTATTCCGACCTATCCAAAGTACTTCTTCATGAGTCTTCATTGATAACAGTACAAAAGTAGTCGGGTTGAATGACAAACATCTACATGACTTAATCCGGTACATAATTAAATCATATATACGAGTAGATACTTCCGAATCGCTTATTAGTAAATATATGTACGGTAATAAACAATCTGGAAATGTAACAATTTTAATATTATACCACAATCATATCCTATATTATTCCATAATATAGCTTGCATATTTTATGGTACGTCCCTAAACAAAAACATGTTTGCGGCAACACTATCAAATGTAATACTAACCGTGAGTTAGGAGAACGACTATTCATGTTGCAACACGTCACGCGTATGCGTAATTGGATAAATTCCTATAAATTCCCCCAGACCACGTGATCATCTATTTACAACAACATCCAGTTACTCAATGTAACTGATGTTTATAAACTCCCTTTGATCTCTCGAGAGCAGTTAATCGATTCAAGTGTATTTTGGCATTTGGTTTATCAATGGTTCCAAGCGGCAAGCGATTTACGATCGCTTTTTATGTTTTCAAGGCCACAATAATCTGAACGGGATTTTTATCATCACCATTATCATTATCATCAATTCTCTGATCGTTCCAATATGGGATTGGGGTCTCCACGCTGGCCTTGTGCGAGTTGGCAGATTTTGCACTCCTTAGACACACTTGTCCTCATATGAAAATTATGTTAATTTTATGGCACTTTCTCAGTAAACGTGTCTACGTCTTAGGTCACGTCCATACTCTAATGTACTGTTAGTTAACATTGCAGAAATGCTAACGGCTTGTAAGGGTACCCTAAAAGTTAAAGGGTTCCCTAATTGGTGATAGAAATGACAAAAAATACCTAAAATGCAAAAAATAACCAATGTATATTAATATCTATACTAATAATAAAACTGTAACTCATCGCTGTCTGTACATGGCAGAAATATTTAGAAATTGATAATGGGGAGCCTTTATATACGAAGAGAACACAAAACAATGTTTTTTTCATTTTGCCTGTTTGTCTGAATGTCTGTATGTCTGTATGTTTGTGCACGCTAATCTCAGGAACGGTTTATTTGATTTGAATGCAGTTTTCAGGATTATATTGTGATGAGCTAGCTTCACATAACATTTAATGTTTTTTTCATTTAAATCGGTTAACAAATAAAGAAGTTATGTCAATTTATTATTTCAAATACTTACGAAATCTACGCGTACGAAGTCGCGGGCACAGATATTTTTTACTATATTTACTCTTGGGATAATAGCGTGATGTTCTTAAAATAGTATTTTAATGGATTGTTCTCTAATTAACGCAGGTGAAAACGCGGGCC
>DWJK01003481.1:0-13080 GCA_018248815.1 Croniades pieria auraria
AAAGGAACGGCTAGTCTTATGAAGCCGGCATTTAGGAAAAGCTAATTTGTGGCCGTTCCTAGTTGAAACACAATTTGAGCTATGTTGATCATACATAGTTATAGCCTTTCTTTTATTTTTATGTACACACATAATATTATAGCTTTATATATAATAGCTTTTGCAGACAAAAATACCGTTTAGAAGTACAGCCATATATATTTGTGTCACATTAAAACGTATATAAATAGCCACATACAATTATAATTAACGCGTATAATTATACTTATATATGTGCATATATTCATAATTATTAACAAAATATAATTAAAGCTTTTGTTGTTTATTTAGCCTTTAATAATTATCAATTTTGTTTCGAACTCTTATAATCTATAATTCAATTTCAATCGAGCGCACGTTTGATGAAATGAAAACAAACTGTTTTTGGTAACATCGTATACGACTTGTCCGTTCTCCGCTCGCAAAATCCTATATTCCCATCTAGATAGAACGTAATCCCTTACTGAAGTCGGATATTGATGGCTATTGGTCGCAATAAACTCGCATTTTTCATATACTTCTAACGACATAGTACTATCGAATAGTTGTGCTATATGTATTAAACTATATTAAGTACTTTGCACATATTTCTGCTACTATGCCTGAATGATCACTTTTTTTTTATTTAAACACTATTTTAAACAAGACACATAGCGTTCTGATGTATGTAACGGTCAATGGAAACTTTTTTTTACTGCTATCATTGAAAAATATAACGGGAATTAATTTTTGTTATTTTGAATTACCGAATGATTTTCAACTCGAATGTTAAAATTTAATTAACAAAAATAAACTTGTAAAGCAAAGCTTTTAATTAAATTCAATATCTCTCTTAAAGTTCTCATCGCTACGAAAATGATTTATTTCTGCACGTTATTAATTTAAGGTAACATTGCGATGTAATAAATTTTCTTGGAAATTATTTATTTCTGCCTTTGTTTATATTATTTCATTTCTAGTTATTAATTTCATTGCAATAAGTTAATAATCAATGGAGCGTTCTATTTAATGAGATGGCTTTTCAGTGCTCGTTAGCACCCATTCAAGACGTGTTGTAAAATTTCAGCGACGTAGAGATTAAAAAAATATGAAGTCTTATAGTATGTTCATATTATTCATTTTAATTAATGTTCACATATAACAAATGTATTATGTTTATTCTGTTGTTATTGTACAACATTTTTATTGTTATTGTATAACACTGTTATCGTTTTTGTACAACATTGTTACGCATACATTTTCATGACACGCAGGGCTGCAACCGACGTTCGACGGTTCGAAACCCCGCTATGAGCGCGTGGTGAACGTAACTGTCAGATGCATAGAGTGTGACGTCCCTAGATACGAGCCTTTGCAACGCGACAAGTATTATAGGATCGTATCTCAAAGCTTCATTGGATCCGGTGGTGATGGCTTCGCTGTGAGTGGTTTACGTATTTTATTTAAAAATCGAAAATAGAATAACGGAGTTACGAGAGAGCTATAGTATATGTTATCGCATACATCGACAGGTACGTGTCTAGTATTTCGAAAATGTATACATCTTTCTATCACAGAGCGTAGGGAAATTCCATTTAGATTAACGAAATAAAACTTACAAAGTAATACTTCGTCGTCCGGCCGCGTCGCACTGCAACGTGCCAGTACCTGTTTAAGTCGTCTCATACAACGTCCTGGTATCCTGGAATAGCGTCAGGGAATTTATTTTTTCTCCGCCCCGACATCGATGATACTGTTGGAATTTAAAAAAAAACTGTAACAAATGACAGTCACACGTATACCACAGCAGTTATCAATAACTATCAGAAATTAGTCATGTTGGTCTGTTTTAGGTTGGTTGAAACAAAATATACTTAGTATTTCAGAAGCGCTAAAATGTTTCTGCAGCGAATATTAAAGTCTGTTCCGTGATTTTCTATTCCGACTCAATCTGGCCACGGGGCGCGCTGTTGGCGCTGTTATTGCAATCGATATGGAACACAATAGCGATGTTACAAAGCTCCAATTGAAATAAATGGTATTTTTTTTGTACCATTTTAAACAGACGCACAAAAAATGATAGGGAAGGAAGGGGTAGGCAGAGAATTGAGACATACTATGGCGTTTTTCCTGTTATACGTCCCATACACCGGGAAGAAATACTATTGGAAATTTCAAGTCAAAAAGCCCAATGTTACTACATTTTGTAAGTGAATGTTAACGCTGTAGGTATTTTGTCTAGTTGGGCGCCCAATAGATTGAATGGTTACGGATTACCCAGGCTTCAATCCAAATAGATTTAATTTGTCAATTTCAAGCTTGCTGCTGCCGCGGTCCCAAATTGTCGGCTTACTTCGCCCGTGTTAACGTTCGTGGGCGGATTATTTAAATCGTTTCATGGCGCAGTTACAGCCGCGACGCTCGAAACTTAAAATCATTTAACGCCATACCATTATAAAATATGGTGACTGACACTGTTAGGCGAGTGGTTGTGCCACCCGCTGATCGAGAGGTTCTGGGTGCGATTCCCGGGTCGGGTACTATTTGGTTTTTCTAAATTAATTTTTAGACAATTGTACCAGTAGCCATATGTAGATATGATAAATATAGAATATACAATATCACACAAAAATTTAAGGCTTTCATATTTAGACTGATGGCACACAGAAAATGAGCATACTGTATATAAATCACCATTTCGAAAAAAATCTATTATATTTTTGGAATTGATATATTATATATAACTATTGTGTAACAATTGTATGCTTCACTCCAGGTGATGGTATTAGAAATATCTGTTGCTCCAGTGCATCCTAAGGGTTCAGTTCTTACTCGGGATTTTTTATGATAAGCTTGAGTTCTATTCTGTGTCCGCATATTAAATCATATAAAACTTCACATTTAGACATTCATATACTCAAAACATGTTCATCAGCTATGAATTATTCCAAAAAAGCGACTGTGAAATCTGTGTAGATATGTAGCATGGACAGAATTGTTATGTATATTATTGAAGAAATCCAATGTTAATGCTATCTCCCAATAATTGCAGCGTGAAACAGTCAAATTAGGAACCTTTGTTAAATTGTCAAAGTAACACACACGTCTTTGCTTTCTGACACTAAGCCCAACAGACAACCGTGAGCAAAAATTTTCCTAATAGATATTTTGATAAAGGCCAGAATGTCTCTGTATGTCTCAGTTACTGCGTAGGTTTTTCTGCAATTTTAATTTTAATAAAATTTTACGTATGTTAAGCCAGATTTATTTTATACTCAAATATTCATGTGCCAACGCACTCGCAGATTCAAGAAAGTTCATGTAAAAGTCACTGGTACAAATATTTTGTATACATTGCCTGTTTTCTACTATCGCAAACGTTTCAGGCATTCACCCTGTTTTCGATGGATCGCGTCCAGTTGGAAGCCGCTTAGTCAGTGTTTCTGTAAGGTGCATCGAATGTGACGTCCCTAAATACGAACCTTTGATACCAGAAAAGTATTACACGGTGGTTTCACAAGATTTCATAGGCAACGGTGGTGGAGGATTCGATGTAAGTTTTGTTGAAATACATACATACATAGCTGCACGCCAAGTCAAGCCATAACCCAAAAAATATTTCAAAATATTTTCAATATATTTGTTGGATGCCAAGCGCGACGATTTAAAATCCCGTCCATCTGCGGATAATACTTATATACTTGTGAACAATGAGCTCACCTGCCCGCAGTGTGCGAGAATCTTCAACAAGAAGATCGGCTACATAAGCCACATGAGAGCACATCTAAGGAATCGGAGTAAAGCAGACGCCAGGGCCGAAATCGGTCGGACTATTACACATATTACATACATGGTCTACAATATAACAATAGATTGCTGCCAAAGAACAGAAATATAGCAGCGACCAGATCACCAGCGTTTCTCGAGCAAGATATTTTACATGTGCATGTGGGCAATTACTTATTTACAGCTGATAAAATACATACATACATATGAAAAATATTTATGCAGATTTTTTTTTATACTCAAACTTAACGCAAATACTTGAACTCATTACAGAAATATTTGTCCCGGATGGGAATCGGACCCACGACCCCCAGCTCTGCAGTCAAGATCATTATTAACCTTTGTACTGTCGACCCAGCCGTACGGAATCGTACGTATCGTAGTAGGGGCGGTACCTGCGGAGGGGGGCGCGCGGGGAGGGCTCGCGCTCCGCGGCGGCGCGCGCGTGTTGCGAGTGCGACAGCAGCTGCATCGCCAGCGAGCGCACGAACTCGCCCGCGCGCTGACTCGACTGCCCCGGACCCTGGGGACGTGTGGGGAAAATTGACCATCAAACACTCACGCAACGGATTTGACATGAATCAGATATGTATCTACAAGACCATATATCGTCGATAACTTCCATGATGAATTTATTAGTTTTTCACAGACTAAAGGATAAAATCTCAATGCATCCTATATATTGTTATTATACCATCACCCTGGACGTTATTGTTATTATACCATCATCATTGTCTTCATTCTTTACACGCATCCTATCTAAATAAAATTCATAATGCATCTATAATACCCTATACAATACCTGCAAAAAATGCCTCGCTAAAAGCCTCCGGTTTAGCGCCCGTTGCTGCCTCGCCTGTGGCCCTTGGCCAGGGGAGCTCAACTCCTGACAGAGAGCTGTTTTACCACTGCCAGCATCGCCTGAAAAAAGTTGAGTAGCTTTGTTCAACACCTCCTATTTACATATAACTACAATATAATAATCGCATTAATACAAATATAACAATACCGTGTGGCCACCATCAGAGCTACTTTGATTCCACAGTTGGACACGGTCTCCTCACAAAAGCGATAGCGTTAAGACCACAATCTATCACGCTGGCCACGTGCATATTAACAACAGGTTTCACAGTTCTAAAAAAAGTCTGTGACTTGTAGATTTCCTTAATACGTTTTTAATCGTCTAAATGGTCTGTAATACAATCAAATATTCGCATAACTTCATACAATGAGATATATATGTGCCCAGCCATCAAATCCCAGAACCTCCGAAATGAGAGGCCGGAATCTACATCGCTAGGGTATTACCGTTATTATTAACAATGACGTTTCTTAATGTTATGCATTTTCAATAATAATATTCTAGAAGCTCACCCAAGATAAGAGCGCCACAGGTCTTGCTGACCGGACGCTGTTCTAAGCAGTGCGCAATCTTCTGGAACGCCCACTCCCTGCAGAAGAATCGCCTCTTGTCCGTCGATATAGCTGCCTCCGACATCCGATGAGCAGAGGATGACTTGCGCATGGGACGGTTGGACTCCTTGTCGTGAGCGCGCGGTGCGAGCGGACTTAAGGGTGTGCCTGGAATAATAGTCGTAAATTTCCAAATATTGTCTTTTCGAAATTACGGTTATTCCAAATTGAGATACAAAAACTTAATAAACGTCTAAATCGTCACCGTTATCATCATCATCATCAACTTTCTTATCGTACTACTGTTAGACACGATGCTCTTCTCAGAATACCGATATGAAAAAACAAAACCGTAAAAATAAAAACTTTTCTAAAAATAAATAATGCAATAATACACAAATCTGATGAAGAGAAATACCTTGGACTTATACAAGATACTAAACTCTCTTGGAAACCTCACGTAACAAAAATTCGAACAAAATTAGTTTCTTTGCTGAGCCGTATAAAAGCGCTATCTAAATGCATACCTTGGAAAATACTTGTAGTGTAGTATATGTAATGCTTTAAGTAAAACCTCGTCTGGAGTATTTAACTGAGGTGTGGCGAGCGAAAGAGATGTGCAGAGAAAAGTGACATAATACAGTTGCAAAGAACACTAAATAAGCTGTGAAAGGACTTTTCAATCTAGACTTTTAGACACCTACAAATGATGTTTACAATAAAACCAATCCTTTTAATATAAACCAAATATATACTTATAAAATATGTATGTTAATTAAAAAAATACTAAATAATAATGTACAAACGCAGTTACATTTTAACATCGCAACGCAGTTACATTTTAACGCAAACAAATAGTACTAAATGAACAAGGGTAATGGAAGAAGAAAAAAAAATTATTTTGGCACTCGTTACTTACACATTTCTTACACGCACACACACATACATACGAGCACACACGCGTGCATACACACGCACACACACGCGCACACACACAAACACGTATGCACACACACGCGCACACACACGCGCACACTCGCGCAAACACACGCGCACACTCGCGCACACACACACACATACATACAAACACGTATGCACGCACGCGCGCACGCACACGTGCACACACAAGTCTAAACTAATATACTAACTAAACTAATATAAACCTACATATTTCTTAAGTTTCTCATTATAAGTGACAGTGTACTTGTCTTATAAGAAATAAGGAATCTTTAAACCGAAACTGAAAGGAGTAGGCAGGGGAATGTAGTACCCTCCAACCATCCACCTGTTCAATTTAACATCCAATCCTATAGTAGGCGGTTAGTCTATTGTTATAATATGTAAAACGGCACAAATCCAGACACCGAAGTGCTAGAATTTAAAAATTTCGATCAACGAGACAGTTTCATTTAATTTTATCTCTTATTTAGCGAACACAATACATTTCAGAATATCTTTATAGTGAATCTTTTTCAGCAAATATTAAACTCAATGAAGAGGAAAAAAGGTATGATCCAATTACTATGCGAAGAAGCTACATATTCATAGTTTACGTTAAAGCCTCTTTGCCTTTATCAAAGGGATTACAGGTTTCGCAAGGAAATTTTCGGAAATGAGCAAACCCTGCTTGTATCACGTAATTATACTCGTTGGATGTACCTTGTTAGTTTCGATTATATATTACGTAATATTATTGTCGTATTTTGAGATAACTCAAATACAGCCTTCTGATCTCAAGTTAGGTACAGCCTCTGCTCGGTCAGGTAAATAGGTATTGGAAAAAATCTAATAACAGAATTTTATCTTGTATCACGAGCATCTCAGAAATTCCATTGGAAATTGGAAAGTATAGAGCATTCTATGCTTTCCAATTTCACTGACCATGCTCTGCTAAAAAGTTTATTATATGTACCAATTATGTCGGTATAAATTTAACCTTTTGGGGTACAAGACGTTCAAACCTTGTTCTTAAGGCTTTTAGTTTATCTATTATTATCAAATCTTTTTAAACTGCCGTTGTTGGACACGTGCCTTCTCTTATAAGAATAATTCACTAGCTTGCTAACTGCAGTTTATCAGATTTCAGATTTAATTTCCTGAGTCATAGTTGTTAGTCATGATTTGGACACCAGAATACTCAAATTCAAATTCAAATTCTTTTATTAATTATGAGGTATATACATACACTCAATGAAGGTCATGTCTAGTCATCGTACTGTACTACGGCTTTGTGCGCCCCTCAGGCTATAGTAGATCGGGAGAAAAAAGCCGGACAAAAAAAAACTCCCAGCACTCTTTTAAATAACAAAATTTGAATAAAGTAAGAGCAATTTAATTCTATTAAATTGCTTAGAAATTTAGTTCTAATTTATCTCCTATTTTTGGACATATCGTGAATTTGTCTGTTATTATTTCTGTCTTTCCATTACTCACTTCTGATCAATCGCTTTTAAGAGTATTGTTAACTATTTATTTAAAATAAAAAAAATTATTACTGTTTAGTTACATTACTTCTATTGATTCCACTACCGTTTGTTTTTCTCTCTTTTTTAAGAACTCATTTAAACCAAAATATTGTTCTGTCAAAATTTTTCCTTTCTTCTTCGTACGTACTAATAGTACTTTGTTTTATTCAGGTTCTTATTTCTGTTATGACGCCGAGCAAATTGTTTAATAATCTTTATTTGAACAAGAATCCATCTACTGCATTACGTGCGATTCTTTCTCTGATAGACTTTGTATGATTACTATAAGCTGTTGTTCATTAAGGAGTAAATTACTTGCTTTCTGTTCAGGTATTTCTTATTATAAATTCCGTTGTGGACTTTTCATGGAGAAATGGACTTTTGCCATATCCGCGGCGACATAGGCCATGTGTCACCAGCGTTTTCAGTGTCGTCTATCAATTGTTAGAGTTCTGGTACTAAACACAATAACACAAAACTATCCAAAATAGGTAATAAAAAAAATAATCTACCCACGAGAGGGTTAAGGTCATAGTCTGCCACGCTGGCCAAGTGCGGGTTAGCGGACTTCACACACCTTAGATTTTTTTTTCCAAAATAGGTACTTCAAGTATTAGTCCTCGGTTATGGCTATAGCCATGGTAGGACTCTCCAGTCTCTTGATATTGTGTACAAAGTTTTACCGTCTATTTTTGTTAATTAAAAAAATTTTGATCATTTGCTACTGTTATAGAAGGTAACTAAGAACAGAAGCTTCCATAATATGAGGTTCTACTATAATTATTAATTCAATCGTCATCTCAAATCAAAATATTCGATAGGAAACGTCAAAAAAATAACTAAACCTACCATTCTCGTGTCATGGAACGAATATTACAATCTCGAAAACTGATAATATGTTCGAGAAGATGATTTGCATAACATAGGTAATCAAGTATCAGTCAATTAAAAGTCAACTATGTACATATTATATGCAACAGTACAAGAAAGTATGTGACGATACATTGCGAATTGTACAACAAAAATGTCAGCAGCTGAACTACAAACAACTGAAACCAACTACACGTATCGAAATTCACGAAACAATGATTTCAGCCATTGGCGCACATTTTTTTCCCTTCACAGGCAGCGGGGGCAATTATCTACATCTCGGACACAACGGCGCAGACGTGCTCGACTCACAATGGCTACCACTCGAGGTCTCGCTGTAACGAATCCTCTGCTCGCACTATCAACCGGTCCCTTGCGAAACTGGAACGAGATTGTTTGTGCGACACCCCCTACCAGTTAATGATGTATGGGAGGGGGGGCAGGCGTTCATTAAATGCTGTTTGTCGACGCGCTTTTTTTAAATTTCATCCCCGCTCTTGGGAAAATATTTTCTGTGAATGTTCGCTGATTAGTAGGTATATTGTGGAAGAACTGAAAGAAACCCTGCTCGAGTGAAATCTAATTATGACGCTCGTTTTGCTTATCAGACAAGTTGTACGCTGATTTTTTTCTCGCTTTTCATCTAGCACGGGTAGGTACCGTGATACTTGATGCCCCTAAGATTCTTTTTAATTCGATTTCGAACGAAAACATCCTTAACATTGAGCTCTGAAACCTACTATTTGATAAACATTTTGAAATCCATGTTGAGAACCGTATTTAACACTGCATTCAGCAACGGGAACTATTACACGAATTCCAAACATCGTAAACAATAGCTTTCTCTCTTAATTGCAAAAGGTCCCCTTTATTAATTGATCTTCACTTGTTATCTAAAGAAAACATATTCTCTTCTCATTTGTAGTATCCCGAAAAAAAAATGTAAGGGCGACAGCATTACAAAGCTTTTATTGGCGGTGTCCTACACAATCCATCACTCGACTCAATTGTTCGCCCCCGCACGACCTCTCGTCGCCTGATCATTATTTAAAATATAGATGAGTGTTTTCTTTTCGATAATCGAGACCACGATTGAGGGTGGAAACACAATGGACGCCTCCTTTTGAACGCGTAGTAGCTAGACCGGGGGCGAAGGACCAAAGTCTCGCTTATTTGTATTAGTAAATTGAAGGTATACTGTCCACTGTATCGAGGCCCCTCCCGTGCCGTTTCACATCACCCGCCCGGTTGGATTTTTAAAACCGGTAGGGGGAAGGGGGGGATCAATTAAGGTGGCTTTTGTGAACATTCTATCGGCGCGCAATGAAAAGAGTTGTGATTTTCTTTGATATGCGGAGACGCGGTTTGCCGAGTGAGAAATCAAAGGGCTCCATCGTGATGCATGACGGGTTTTATTAAGATTTAATGCCGCCAACGACACTCGGAGGCGGGAAAAGAACGAGTCTCAAGTATTCGATGTACGTTTTACATGACGCCATTTTGAATTTGTTCGTGTAAGTGCAGACGAGTAATCGGAATGCAAAATTGTGCAAAATTTATACTGGCTTTCGGATGCGACCGAGGAATAAAAAAAATCGAATCTAGCAATATGCTAAATGAACACTACTTTTACCTCACTTTTGAAACAAAGGCGGAGAGAATGTGAAGAATAACAATGTTCAAATTCAAACATTTTTATATTGGTATTTTCTTCATTTGCTTCTTTTGTTACCTGTATTAACGTTTCGTAGTTTTAACTAATGAAAGTAGTTCCGTAGACAAATTTAGTTCATTTCTTGTTTGTGTTTAAACAACTGTGAATTATTTGACATATTCATGTCTGGAAGTAATTTAGCTGGTTCAATGACGACGGGAAACAACTAGTGCTGGGAAATTATGTACCTTTAGATTATTAACAGGACATCATCAAAATGAACTTTTAGGTTTTCGACGTGTTCACAAAGATATCAGTGGCGGGTTTGATAAAAAATGATATAAAAAACTCTCCATCTCTCAAGTCTTAAAAACATTTTGAGTGTCATTTTAAGAGAGCAAATTAAAAATATATACTGTTAAGTTACCAACTTCTCTTCAGCTTCTATACCTTGAGAAATAACAATTGTTAAAGCATTCCATGTTTCTACGTCTTTTTGACAGACGTTTTATCTGTCCCACATGTGACAAACCACCATAATTGTGACTTATCCGCCATTATTAAATCCTTAATCAGCTAAAACAAGGATATTTAAATTTACTCCTGATTATACTCAACATGTGCCAATATGCAATTTAGTATTTGGCTCAAATGCAGATTTTCGTCATTCAATTAACCGTTTCTGTCCAATACTATTTGTCTGAGACGTACTCCATCAAATATCTGAAATTGTCACTGACATTACTTTCTGTCAACAGGAATTGAAACATATTACTCGTTGCATTGATGACGTCACAGACATTTTTCGAACTAAAGTTAAATCGATGTATTAAAATGCATTCTAATTATTCCATTGAATCGACTCTTTGCAAGCTTGATGTGTCCCTTTACGAGTTATTTAACTGGGAGAATAATTTAGAAGGTTGGCTTTATATGGCTATGTAAGTGGAGAGGCACATCAAAAAGACGTCAATCACTGAAATGTTACACATACACAAGGTTTCTCAATCGGGGTCCAGGTTAGCAAGCGTTAGCGGCTCCATCTGCGATCATCGGCTTAACATGCCGAGTTAATGAACGCTCCTGGGCTTACACATTCGAGCTGCCCGTACGATCTCTGCTAAGATATGAGTGTACAACCGCGCAGACAAACCACTTCAAACACAGAATCGCCTGAACCCAGTATTCTATCAGAATTGCACTCTGCTTCTAGAACATTCGACTCGCAATTCTCTCTGTTCTGTGTGCGCAATGCAGGAGAAACCAAAACACTATAATTGTCTTCACCGAGCTTTTAATGTATGACACATACATATTTGATGATGTATGTGTTGGATGAGCGAAGCGTGAATAGAATACATATAGTTGTTTTTATTAGAACCCTTATTAATTGTCACATGTTCGTTATGGAAGTTGACATTCATACGTCTTTTGAAGATTTTTGATGGAAAATTCGCTGTCAAGTAAACTATACCATATTCTTGTCGTCGTACAAAAAACTGGAATACCGGCGGCATGTTTGCATGTACCTTAATCTCTGTACATTTACTCATGTGACTAAGACCTGAGTGGGGGCGGTGGGCGTGGGGAGGCACCCGCGCCCATCTTAGCAAGGCTTAAGTCGCTTCTACACTGTATTCGTCTGGATTGGACGCGGACTTATCGAAAAATTCACTACATTTTAAATGAAACCACCTACCCACCTTTACATTGAAAGGCTTTGATGAAAGACTCCGTTTCATACGGAGTTTGCAATTATCGTGATTACTACACGAGAGGAGAATTATGTGCCACGAAGTATGTGTACGCTTGTGAGGTTTTTAAATTTCAAAGCCAACAACGGTTTTCGATAGACATTAAAATTCACCGAAATGTTACATTTAATTTTGTGTCGTTTCCTGTACTGCAATTAAATTATGATACATTTTTTATTCGCACGGAATTGTCTGCATTCTTTACGTATTTCTGCGCCTTTAGTATGCGAGGACTTGCTTTTGGAAAAGATTCTTGCAATGTATCTGCTTTTAAATAATGTAAAATGTTTAAGTGTAGTTTGCAACCTATATGTCATCGATTGTTATAACAAGAATTATGTGGTTTCTACTGGCTGGTAAACATTTCTTAAGCGATCTCGAAAAATATTCAAAAAAACTTCGAAGTGATAAAATACAGCTGCGATCAAAAATATTAGGCACCCCTAAAACTGACGATTTCTAAAAGTTAGGCTAGGTTACAATTAAGTGAAACTGAACATACTTTTAAAATGCACTTTTTTTTGCGATATTTAATATTTAAACTGCCCCTCCTTTCGCCATTCTTTTTGGCATATTCGCTTCTAGCCGTTAGAACTCTTCCTTAGAAATATTCTTCATTCATTGGAAAGAGCCGCTTTTATCGACGCTTTTGACGTTATACTGTGTCGCCACATCTTCCTCTTCAACATATTCCATAAATATTCGATGGGGTTGAGATCAGGTGATAGGGTTGGCCAATCTAAGACATCGACTCTTTTTTCCTAAAACCACTGCATTATAGTCTCTGATTTATGGTAAGACGCGTTGTCCTGATGGAATTTGACTTTGTCCATGTTGGTGCCTCCAAAAAACTTCCTCAAGCAATGGCGCCAAGACATTATTTAGTACGTTTACATACTTCGCACTGTTCATACGCCCTTCCCAAACGAACATTTGCCCCATCCTTTCAGCAGCAATGCATCCCCAAATTATAACGCTGCCGCTGCCATGCTTCACCGTAGGCACTATGCATTTTGTACTATAGGCCTCACCAATACAACGCTTCACATAGGGCGCAGCCGGAGTCAAAAAACCTGGAAATTAGGTAAAATAAGATATAATTATACATGCCACGTCTAGA
>DWJK01003482.1:0-13080 GCA_018248815.1 Croniades pieria auraria
AGAGGAGTGTAGTACGCTCCCACGTTTCACCAGTTACGTTTAAGTTCCATGGAATAGGTGGTTAGCCTATTGCCATTCACCGAGCACTGATCCAGATTCCGAGTCACTATTAGAAATCCTAAACTAGAAAATTCTCACTATATCCGACCCGGAATTTGAACCCAGGACCTCCCTCAGAATAATAACCAAAAATTAGTTAAAAAAGAAATTTTTTAGAGGATGTACAAAATAAAAATACAGATAACACGGTTCGCAACCATGTTGTTGTAAGTCCGTGAAAGCCTCCGTTTTGTGTACCGGCTGTGCGAATCTCAGATCAAATCTCTAATCCTGCATAATTCACTTCTGAGACGTCTACGAAATCTCTCCTTCTAACTCTTACGGATAAGAGAAAGAAAAAATCCGAGGTAATCTATTGATCTACATACTAAGAAGTTGGTATTCATTTTCAGTTTCATTTTATTACCAAGGACTGTTACGAATGGTATGCCATTGAGTGAATATGTAAAGGGTGCAATCTATGGGGAGAGGGTTGAGAGTGCTGTCTCAGATATTCCACACCATAAGAGTGAAGATCTGAAGGGGAAGATGTTTAACTTACTACATATGAAACATTAGCAAAGGTATTCAAATAATAAAAATGTAATGTATACATATATGTAAGTACCATACATTGTATGTTAATATGATAATTAACTTATGTTCCAACGATAAATAGTATAAATATTAATTTAATATAGTTTCATACAAATACATGTAAAATGAAAAATATTGCAACAATCGCTAACACTTCATGTACCAATAAACTAGAGGTATGCCTAATTCATGTTTTGTTTAAACATGCGCTTTGTTATTTTAATCACAATTCCCGCTGTATTTGGAATATCGATTGACCTACTTATGAGTTAGGCCGACACATTTTATTGCGGCGTCTCTATGGCTTTCTGCGATCACCCGCGGAATGTCTTGTCCTCGAAGTATTTTATTTGCTTTTCAATTTATTATACTTTTAATTGTTCTAGTTATCAGAAATTTATTTTGGTAACATTTTACTCTTCAATATTATTTTAAGCGGAAAATAAAGTACCTATAGTATTAGTGGATGGAGCATTTATAACAGATACCAAGTATTGTCTCAACATTCTTTGGGTAGATATAATTAGATTTTTCCCGCGCATTTCGGTACATGTAATACAGAAGCAAAATATTTTTTTTTTTAATCTATTGGCAGGATACCTTCTGATCATTTAAGGTGCACTTCAAATCATGGTAGATCTAAAAAATATGGTACTCAATACTTAATTAAATTCTTTCGCTATTTAAACTGACACATAATTACTAAAAACCCAACAACGCATTTATTGTAATGCAACAAATTTGTGTTTTTGTCCTTCATTAAACAATATGAACTATTAATAAATCGGACAGTAAATTTAAAATTTAGGTAAGCATTTACTTTGGGAGCACCTTTTAAATTAATTATCTCTCAAACGCTTCCGGTACTCAGAATAACAGTTTACACTTTGGTTGTCCATCATAACCGTACCCAAATTTTAATCCTTTGTATACACGACAAATTTTGAAGAGCGGACATACTCGCTAAATTCAAAGCGATAAAACAACAAAGGTTTTTGGAAATAACGGGTAATGAACTCCACTTCAATGGGTTGTTAATGTCGAAGTTTGATACGCAATGAAAAGTGTTGGATGGCTAAGTTATACTCGCTACAAACTTTCTGACTTATCGCGAGAACTTTGCGCCCGCCATTTAAATTCTTGTTCAAAATCCCAAGATTATTTCAACACGTAATAAGAGCAATGGTTCTCTATTATCAAACTTACAATTAAGGACTTGAACTCCGGGTATTTGATCCGTTGAGATTTTGTGAAGTTTGTTTCGCCTTTTTATTTCGCTCGTTCATCACAATTTGTGAGATTGAGCTTCGATTGATAAAGGTCTTTATAAAGATTGATAAAGGATTGATTGGCTTTCTTGAACCTTACAAGCTCCTACGCCAGACATTTACTTGCACGCCTCGTAATACAGCACGACAAAGATTCCGACAGTAGTTAAGAAAGCGTTTTAGCCTGTTTTTATATCATGTTCCTTTTGCTTTGAATAGTGCCTATTATTTTAGCATAGGACTTACTCCAACATGAATTACTTTAGATCGGTAGATGCGCACTTCCCTTAGTACTCGTCAATTAACGAAAACGAGTAATCATAATTAGGACGACCGAAAACATTGTAAAGACAAGATTCATAAGGGAGGTCTTGAATTTTATATGGGTGAATTTATTGTAATAATTCGTATCTATTTACGTACTTAGTCGTAACCTGTAATACTGATTGCCTCGATGATCGAGTGAAGTGTGACTGCCGATCAAAAGATTCTGTTTAATTCCCGGGTCGGGTACTATTATTTGGAATTTGGATCTATGCCGGGTGTTTGATAATAGACTGACCACCTATTCCTTAGCGTTACGTAAACGTAAGTGATGAAACTTGGGAGTGTCCTACACTCCTCTGTCTACCCCTTCGGGGATTACAGGTAATATGTTGCTTTATGATATAAATCGTAATAAATGCTTATATTTAATAAAGTCAGTTCACATAGTAATTACAAATGAATTAATTTAAAGGCGCTGCTCAATAACATACATTTAAGGGGACAATACCTTCTATATATTAGTTTATAGGTGCTAAAATTAATGTACGTGAATTCCATAGATCTCAGCTGGCCCCTTCGTAAGCCTTAAGGGCAGTCATTCACTATCGCTGCAACCCGTCCGCCATCCTTGGCGACGACCCAAAATACAAAACGCAAGCTCAGTTAATCCCCAGTTCGAAACTTGGATGAATGAACATGAACAAAGGTCGCAACTACCAATGCTGAAGGGAATCTAGTTTATAAGTTATATGAACACCACAAAACATTTATGTGTTTTGTGTTAGGTTTTAAATATTGAATAATTTATAAGCCATAATAATTCAGTAAAAAATTCAGTCATTTACATTCTGATGTAAGTCCGCCTACAGATGTAAGTCATCCTTATACTCAACGCGGCCTCATTCTTTTGGCATTTCAAATGACCGCCATTAAGTTTTTCATTGACTTAATTACGAACATTACCGTCCCAACAAATTGCTGAAATAAATTACATTTTATCCTCAAATTCAGCGATGAGAAATAATAACGACATCCAGGCTTTTCTTGAACATTTATTAGTACATAATAAATCTATTAAAGAAGCTAGCTAAAATATAATACCACGGGATACATACACGTATACATTTAGATATATTTAAACGATTTTTCTAAGCACGATCAATATACGATGATTAAGATCGAAAGTAATTATAGTTTAATACGGAATATAAAATTACTTAAATCGTCTAACATTCGGGAGGGTGAGCTTTTAAAAAATCTTTTTAAAACGGGATAAAATTGGAGACGTTAATAAAATTGAAAAATCTTACGATTTTATTACTATTAACGATTAAGACTCAACAGTTCATAGTGGTAAAATTAATGAATATCAAATCTCACCCCCCGTTTAGCCATTTTGATACAATTTGACAAATATTATAAAGTGCATTAAAATTATAATAAAATTAGAATACATTTAATTCCGAATATTTGGGGAGTACATGAATAAGTAAACGACATAGCAACACCAACACTATATCCGTTCTCACAATTGTCAAATTTAAAAAAATATATTTAACATTTAATTATTAATTGGTGTTACCAGTTGCACTGAGATCAGTTTATAATTAATATTAAAGTTCACTGAATTGTTAATTGATCTGATTTTATTTACGGAATCGAACTAATTTTACACTCCCGATAAAACATATACTATAGGAATAACGGTCGATCGGATAGTAACTCAATTTTTTATTATAAAAGACCAATTTGCAATTTTCTTTTCTCGGTGCAAAGAGTCTACGTCATTCCATAGACAAAGAAAAAATGTACCATAGACAATTATTTTAAATCGTAAACCTGTATTATATCCACATATAAATACTTTGACATTGCTGCAGTTATATTTTTAAAATATGTTTTAACATATGTCAATATGAGTTAAAGAAAACAAATACAAAACGTATATGTTTGAGTCGGAAAACGGAAAAGTATGAAACAGTCTATAAAATAAAGAAACGATAATGTTTTGAAATAATAGGCGTTTTTAAATATTTTTTTATAAGTGTGTAAATAACGATTCCTTAATAAGGACCCGTATACATTTTCTCAGTGATTTTGTAATAAATTAATTAGGCATTCCGTTTATCCTTTCGTTTGAAAACATTAACACATTTTTAATGATCGTCCAGTCTATGCAAAATAATACTCTTTTGACTTTTCATATTAATATACAGAATACTTAATTCAGTACAGGAGTTTAGACTAGGAAGAGAACATTAAGTTTACATCAATAAAAATGTAAAAGTAACTTGCTTAAACAAGAAGTAAAGAGATTAAAAAATTCGACTAAACAAATTTTAAAATCACAAATTTTAAATCCGGTTCAAACTGCTATTTTTTGCTACATGACTGTCCCTTCCTAACCTCACCTGGCTATGTCTTCAGTAATATTCATGTTTTACATATATTTAAATGATACCTATACGGGAATTTTTTTTGAATTTTAAAATAGGAATATATAACAAAATAAAATTACTTTTTCAAATATAGTGTAACTTAATACAACTTTACTTAACTTAATTATAATACAAATGTTCTCAAAGCATAACTTGATTTCACAAGTTGAATTCTTCCGAATTCTGTAACATGATTCTAAATTGTTGATTAAAATTGACCGAAACATGCAAAATATATAAAAATATATAATTCCACTGCGTAAATGACAACACAGCAACCATAAACACCTACCTACATTTTTTTTTTCAATTAAATTAAAATTGCCTTTAATAACATCTATCACTGACATCTATAAATGCTGAACACGCAAGAAGCAAAAACACTTCACTTACACCAACACGGACAATGTATACATTAAAAACTAACATTACAATTAGGAGAACAACAGTACAGCTACGGGAAGACCTGGCAAACTATATACCATCAAGCGAAAAAGAAAACAAACTACATAACACGCGGGCAACAAACTATTTACTAAGTTTAAGGTTATAAGTATGTATTGCGCTGTAACGTCTGGAAGCGCTTGGGATTCCACATAATTGCATCGATAATTATAAATTAGACACAATGAAATCACACAGACACGCACACACACACGCAACACGTGCCAGCACACATACGCACATACGACTAGGTGCACGGATATAGGGCGGTAAATAAGGCGGGCATTTACTAAAACAAAGCGAATAACACAAAACAAACCAAACCGGATAAGTGCATCACGTCAATAATTATAGACAAAACGTACCTACTACGTATTCATTTATTTTTCGTTTCTTTTTTATTTTTATTTAATTTTTTTATTTTCAATACTTGTATATTCTAAAAAATGCTCTATTTTACAGTTCACTAGATGCGGTGAGTATCGGAACGCTCCCACGCGCGAACTGTTCGCCCGTTTGAGTATTCCGAGTCTCGACGGGCCGCGGCCGCGGTGCATCTTACTCTATTTAAATAACAGGTACCAGCTGACATGAATTACGCACTTTCAGCAAAGAAAAATATGTCAAAACACTACTAACATTTTTTCGACTTGCGACTAGTGAAATCAACTCTACTTGACCATTAATCGAATAGTTGTTTTAATTAGTTTCGTTCGTTTCAACCTTTCGATTAGTTCGTCCACGAATGCACTATGTTTTAGTATCACACCCCATGTTCAAGACACCTTGATGTTTCTTTTACGGGACCCACGATAGTACGACTTTCGCATGTCGTCATATAACCAGTATATGGAATGGAAAGTTCTAGTAAAAATGTGTCTAACGAATATCGATTTCCAAGTGTTTACGTTACACTTTGACATTGAAAAAATCCCATTAAACAGCCAATTTTTTAAATTTAAAAGAATCAATTCGATTATTTTCAGTTATTCCTTCACGAATATGTATTTATGTAGAAACAAGGATGTTTAAAATAAACATTTGATAGAGACGTGACCTTTTAGCAACACAACATACTCATACAGATAAAACTTACAATAAAATGTCTCATATATAATAATTATGAGTTTTAAGTATAATAATATTTCATTCAAGGAACATCATAACGAACATAATCCGTTCCTATTGGATGTTTTACGATACATTGGACAAATTCAATACAATTGGACTATAAAAAATATAAATTAGGAATAGATTTAAAAATATTTGCACATCTAACCATACATATATCACAGATATTGACTAACATCACGCCTCTAAGGAATGTATCCAGACCTGACTACTGAAGGCTTCTACAAAACAACGCTTTCAGAAAACAAATTTCGTAAAGAAAAAAAAATCTATGGCAATGTTGTTTGTGACAAACGAGTCAAAATCTCTAATTAATTTATCCTTCATTGTCTCAACAGAAACTTTGTCCAAATCAATCCTTTTTCTGCTTCTGTTAATCTCTTCTATTCCTTGGAAACAGTATGAGAAAAGAAAGAAGATACTGCTATAGACATTATTGACATTACCAGCTCTTATCAACATCGCCATGTTTCTTACAGTGTTGCCATGTAATCAAAGCACAGTAACAAAGTCTGGATCCACGATAATCAATACAACAGAGTTAAACAAGTACGGAGTATGCAGTTCGTTGTGTAGTGGTTGACAATGGTATCGAGAGTTGACATACTGCGACGTGTCAGTTCGAGGTGTCGGGGGCTACTCCTCGGCGCCAGCGTCCTCACTGATTGTCTCACCCGCTTTCTCTTGGGAAATGTTTTGACCTGCCAATATTGAACATTGTACAAAATTGTTAAATAAATGAATAAATATTTAACATTATTACCGACCATCGATTGATTGTTGGCAACACTATGAAATGACAATTGTGGTGCCTTGAGAGATAAAATAGAGGTATAAAGTTTCTATGAAATATATTTACTCATGAAAGTAAATTTAAGAATGTTATTAAAAAATTTTTGCTCACCCTTTTTCGCTGATGAAAGTATGCACTTCTTGCAGCTTATGAAGAAAAAGGAGACACGTTAGAATTAGGCGTTGAAGGCATCAGGTCCATGGTCTTGCACACCCAGCCAGCAATGTCCACCTTCTCCGCTTCAGCCTTGCGAATCCAATCGTGATTCTGAAATTATATTACATAAATTTATTTTATATATACGAAGTATAGTTATATATGCAAATCCGAATAGAATATTTCTTAGAATTGCCGTAGTTTAGATAAAATTGTATCAGCCATCAGAAGTCAACGTATGTATGTGAATCTGAACATAAAAATGTAGCTATACATAAATATTTTGGTAATATTTTTAATTTAGGAAATACAAGTCTCGGTGAAGCCAGCAACAGAAGTGCGCACTTTAACAGTATTAATAACTTAATTCACTGTTGCATACCTGTCACCGCTGGGACTGCATCTAGTTTTACATTTACATACTAACAAAAGGCAAATGATGATGTTTTTTTTTTAAGAATACCCATAAAAATATCCGCCAACCAGCACTTGGCCAGCGTGGCAGACCATGGCCTTGACCCTCTCAATATGAGAGGAGACCCATATTCCAACAGTGGAATGTCAATGGGTCGAATATTATATAAATATTGACTGATTTGTTTTCATGTACAGGCTGTCTATCCTATAGTTAATTATAATTCATATCCTAACCATAAGCGTCTTGAGATCCGCCCTCTCGTCGGGGTTCTTCTTCAGGCAGCGGTCGACGAAATCCTTGAAGTCGTCGGAGAAGATCCCGGCGGGTAGCTTGGGCGGCGGTTCGTTGACGATGTAGTCGAGGAGCTCGAATATCGCCATCGGTCGAGGCGAGTTCGGTGCCTGAAGGAGTAAACAGACACAAATCCAAAATAATGCACAAATAGACAAAAAGACAAGTGACTTTTAAAAAAAAAATATGAATAAACAGACCGTTTACACATTTAATTACTTGCATTAAAATCATAGTACTATTCCAACAAATATCTATTAAACTGTGGTAAACCCCACATATTTGTCGCTGAAGATGGAATTTCTCTGAATTTAAAGTTCATGGTCAGATACAGTACTTCATTTGCCTATATAATAAGCTTGAGAATTATTGACAATGTTGTAACTATGATACTATCTTCCAAATTCCATCTCCATCTTTCATAAAACAAAATCTACTGAATGCTTAATACTTATGTGTGTATCACATTCGTGATTATTTCTTCATACAATATTCCTTCACTGACCTGGCCAGGAGAGTGGTCCTCATTCTGTCCTCCAAAGATACCAGCCAACGTCTTGGCGTCGGGCGGCGGGATAGGGTACATGCCTATCGCCATTTCCACAAGTGACAGACCCAGCGACCAGATATCTGACTGCACTGAATAGTGAGTACCTTGAAGACGTTCAGGCTGGAAAAGGAATATGATATGGTAATGAACTGGTCGTTCAAATTGTGCATATATTTCGTTATAATTACAATACAGGATGTAAATTTAATGTCCAGAACCATAAATCAACTTACACCACTTATTAATTGGACTTTATATATAATAGTAAGCAAAAATACAAACATACAATTGATACATCATCATCAACAGCGTGTCTAAGCCCACTGCTGAACATAGGCTTACTCTGTCAGGAGACAATTCATACATGTTATATATTTAAATTTATATATAGAATAGTATTAGGTTCATACATATGAAATTAGCGTTTAAATGAACTGGCCACTTTTACCTCAAATATCTAGGGTTTGGTTTGGAATTCTAAATTCAAATAAATTTCAAATTTAGACTCGTGTATTTCTGTTTCGAATTTCGTAAAAGATTTGTTTTTCCGCAATTTCATTTTTCTTTGACTTCGTTCTGGTCACAAGATGGAAAACTTGAAATATCGCATTATTTACGAATATAAGTTCAAACGCGGCATCAACGCTGCAGAAACAGCTCGAAGGGTTAATGATGTGTATGGGGAAGCTACTGTAAAAGAAAGCACGCACGCTTTTGGTTCCAACGTTTTCGTTCTGGAAATTTTGACATTCAGAGCCAACCCCGTGGTCGGCCAGAGACCCTTATGGACAATGAAGAGTTAAAGGTGATCGTGGACATAGATCCATCCCAAACCACTTCAGAGCTAGCGGCAGGTTTCGGTGTGAGTGACAAATCAATTTTAATTCACTTAAAACAAATTGGAAAAGTGAAAAAGCTCGATAAATGGGTACCGCATAAATTAAGTGAAGCACACTAACAAACACGCGTTGAGTGCTGCGTCACATTATTCAACTGTCATAATAACAAGAGAATTTTGAATCGTGTCAATCTTCGTGATGAAAAGTGGATCCTAAACGACAATCGGAAACGCTCATCACATTGGTTAAACCCAGCTGAGCCGGCCAAATGCTATCCTAAACAAAAGTTGAGTCAGAAAAAGGTACTGGCAAGCCTTTGGTGGTCCAGTGCTGGTGTCATACACTATAGCCTCTTAAGATCTGACCAGACCATTACTGCTGAACTGTACTATCAACAATTGGAAATCCGCTAAACAACCGTTAACAGCCGTTAAACAACCGAGACTGGTCGATTGCTCCAGCCCACTGTTGCTTTACGACAACGCTAGACCCCATACTACAAGACAGACGATTGCTAAATTAGAGGAGCTGCGGTTGGAATGTTTCCGACAACCACCATACTCCCCGGACCTTGCTCCAACAGATGACCATTTTTTTCAGCATTGGGACAAAATCTTACTAGAGAAAAAACTCAATTCCAATGAGGCAGTCCAAACCGCCTTCAAAGAATATGTGGATTCTCGCTCATACAATTTTTTTTAGCAAAGGAATTAATGAACTACCTATGAGATGGCGAAAGTACATAGATAGCAATGGTACGTATTTCGATTGATTAAATATATTATTTCATAATTTTTTTTCCGTTTCATTTTCTCCGTATAAAACGCTAATTTCATATTGAAGGACCTAATATAAATAATACTTTCTGTGAATAATACTTTTTGTAAATCTTGTTCTTTTCAATGTTTTGTCTCCAGGTATGTACAAGAAAGTATACAATTCCACGAACTTGAGCCAATGTACCGACAGTTCCATCGAATATTGGAGGCGTTCAAAATTTCAGAAAAGAAAGAGGAAGTGATTAAAGACGAACCTGGTAAAGACACGCTGAAAACTAATAGCAAACCGCAAGAGAAAGTAACTGATCAGTTTGCCGCGGACGAGGAAGCGGTGGAGGTACTTATAGTGATTTCTTTGCTACAATTTGCGTATTTTAATCAAGAATTGTAATCTGCTATTATTAATCTACATGTCTATTTTAACCTATTATTAACCTATTTGTCACGTTTTTCAGCATTATTATCCATCATCATTATCATTAGCCTACTTTCGTCCACTGCTCGACATAGGCCACCTAGTTGCACGCCACTGAACTTGATTTTCAGCTTTTCATATCCAACCACTGCCAGCCACTTTGCATTATTAATGTTCTGTTTAAATATTTAGAAACACGCAGCCGACGAGAAGGAGCGTCTTTCTAAGCGCAAGCTGAAAAAGTTATCCCGGCTGTCGGTTGCGGAGCTGAAGCAGCTGGTGTCGCGGCCGGACGTGGTGGAGATGTACGATGTGACTGCGCGCGACCCAAAGCTGCTCGTGCAGCTCAAAGCTCATCGGAACACCGTGCAAGTGCCACGGCATTGGTGCTACAAGCGCAAGGTGAGAGAAGCGCAGATCTTTTCTTCTATATTAGGAAGAGGAAATCAAATATGATATCGATTGTAGAGGTTATTGTCTATTCCATTCTTGGTAAAAGCGAATAATTCAATCAACTGTCTTTTTAAAAGCTTATAATTAAATGTCTACTGAACTTATAATGTGAAAATATACTGTACAGTTATCGCCATTTAATTTGATTACTTGAGACCTAAGTGTTAACTAATAGCAGTAATGGTCATCTTTCGTACTGAGATGACGACTAGTTGATGTGTTTAAATAATAAATGCCTAAATATTTTCTTATTTTCATAATATAAAAGTCAATACAAAATAACGTCTTGATTCCTAGTACTTGCAAGGCAAGCGCGGTATCGAGAAGCCGCCGTTCGACCTGCCGGACTTCATCAAGAAGACGGGCATCATGGAAATGCGCGCGTCGCTGCAGGACAAAGAGGAGACCAAGACGCTGAAGGCCAAGATGCGCGAGCGCACGCGGCCCAAGCTCGGCAAGATCGATATAGACTACCAAAAGCTGCACGATGCTTTTTTCAAGTCAGTTTTTAGTAAAGTATTAAAAACATAACTCATCAATTCAATAGTATAATTTTATTTACATAAAACGTAATACCACGCCTGTAATCCCCAAAGGGGTAGGCAGAGGAGTGTGACACACACCCACGTGTCAAGGGTTACGTTTACGTCGTACCGTGGAATAGGGGACGACGCTAGCCACCCCGGGCGCGTGGTGGAGTTAAATCATCCAGACATCCCCTCCACGCACCGGTGACAGTGACATATAAAAAGCAGATTTGGTTCGAAAGCAAACTGATACTAAGTCGAGCCGTTTTAATGTGAGGTTCCATATATTAACAGTGTTTGCGTGTGTTCCACTGCCTAATATATATAATTAGTGTAAGTATGTTGTAGTTTCCGATTTAAATCCTGAACCTTTGACCACTCAGTGTACGTGGTGAGGCCTGATTTATTTTAAACATAATAATTTAAGGTGCGTCATATCAAAAACAAGATATCTGTGAGCTTTTAGCAATCAGTATTGGGTAAATGTGCTTCGGTCACGTGGCACGGAGAAGTCCAGATAATATGGAGAAACCGATGGTTACTGGCAAAGTGGCAGAGGAGAGACCTCGAGGACGGAACCCCAGACGATGGACCGATCAAGGGAGGCTCGGAACATCACTCCATGATGTTCTATGTGGCGCAGAAGACAGAACCAACTGGCGAGACACCATTAAGAGATCACTGACGCAAAAGAGCCACGATCCTCTGCAGCGAGGGAACGAATCACGAAGAAGAAGAATTGGGTAAATATTAATAAAACATTCTTAAAGCTGTGGCAGGGAACGGCAAGAGATATCTTCAATTGACCAATTCTAGGCAGCGTTTAGAAAAATGACGCACTGGCAACACTTGGGCACTGAAAGTCGCCATTTCAAAAGTGACCGACCAAGTCGCTGAAAATATCATACAGATAGAGGATCCTGGTAGTAGGGAAGTCCTGGTAATAGGGAAGGTTCACGACTTATTCAGGAAACTACACCATAATCGTAAAGTCAACACGATAGTGCCTCCAAGTAAATTTATTAACAGACCGTTGTGTATAAGCAGGAGTCGCTCGCTCATACATATCATCTCACCTAGAACAATTTTACACCTTAGTATTAAATGTTTCGTGAGTATTCGTAAACATGATTAAAAATGTAACCGGCTCAACTCACGTACGTTTTTCAGTCTCCGCTGCGACCTCGCTGCAAGCGGCGGGAGCTCATCAGGAAGAACCTCGTACAGGTCCGAAATTAGTCGGGCCATCCCGAAAAACGTACGTGAGTTTGGCCGGTTATATTTTTAATAAATTTTACATCTGTAAAAAAATCGAATTTTATATTTACAGATAATAATTTACTGAACAATTATTGTTTATACACAACTGCGAGTTAAACATTGGTCTCCTTACAGCTAGGTCAGTTGTCTTGTTTGTCCGACTGCAAGATGATGCAGTCGGTAGTCCCTTAACGTTTCACTCCTTATATTCCACCTCACGAGTGTCCAGGACTCGCATCTGAAACCAATCAGTTGTCGTTATTGTTACATGGTCACGCCAGGTACCTTATGGGGTAGGCAAGTAACACAAGGAGTACTATTAGCTAGAGTCATTCGGGGTAACCGTGCGCAGTGGGTAAGTGAGCGCACTGTGTACCTCTCCGGAGCCAGGGGCGGGGGAGGGGAGGTCCGTTTG
>DWJK01003483.1:0-13078 GCA_018248815.1 Croniades pieria auraria
ATATATACATATATATTTTTATATATACATATATACCTGTATGCACGTCATAATATGTATCCGGTATATACATAATACGTTTATGTCACAATTTTGTGACATTGAACAGTATGCAATAAATAAAGAATGTTGTTTTGAACGGCTTTCGTCGCGTTACTTAGGAAATAGAACAAAAACGGCACAAAACCAATAAAACATAGTAAACGGCCAAATCACCGAGCGTAACACCGTAATCCGCTTTTCGGATAGATTTCAAATTGAAACCCACAGAATACATTACTGAAGACGAATGTAGTGTAAAACCCTGAAATTGCTCCGCTAGGACACTAACGCGATGTCGGATGAGAGCGATGTGCGATCGCACCTCCCTTTCTAAGTATATGAGAATGAAAGGAATGCAAGATAAAGCTTTATTTTATTTTGGAGTGGCCGAGAAATTCCAGCGATATATTTTAACAATACAAAGAGCCGCCTTTATAGTGGGGCACTAATGTCTACCCACGGCCTTTGTGACCGCCCATATATTTACTTTAGCCACGTGTTCTACACTTATAAAATTCTAGTACGTTAGATGATACAATTTTTTTCATTGCATTGCTTTTTGTTGTTTCTTTCTTCTATGAAACTCAAAATCATGCTTACATATATATCACGCCTATTTTCCATAGCGGTAGACAGAAATTGTAAATTTTGTTTTTATGTATGCTCTAATTGAAACAAAGTCATCACACATGTACTCACACATTGGCAGATTGAAGTATATTTATTAAAACCTTTTCATATATTGATGTGAACAATTTTATCTCTGTACACGTAATAAGCGCTCTTGCTCGTCACAACAAATGTTTGTCCAGAATCGGAATCGAACCCAACATCCCGCGACCCTACATTTAGCATTGCTAACCACTAAATCAATTGCGACAAATAATATTAATAACATAATTATAATATCTTAGGACGTCCACACGGGGCCATCTAATCCCAAAGCATCAAGAGAGCTCAAGTTATGGTAACCAAACGTAACATTGCGTATCTGACGCTCAGGCACCAGCCGTGTATACGACCAGTGTTTAAAAAGCGTAGATAGAACATTCTTTCGCACCGTCGTTCTACTTTATTTTACACCGGCGTTCACAAGCGACAGTGCTTACCCAGCTTTACACTCCTTCATGATTACAAAGGTAATATAATGGGGCTTATGCATTACCGACCTGTCGTTTAACGTCAGTTGTTTATTCTAAACGTATAACTAAGTATAATTAAGATATATTTACAGAAAGAGGCAGATACAGTTTTAAAAAACTCAAATGTTATAGGTACTGGATATGAAAATATGATAGTGACTTCCATTAACCTCCATTAAAGTCGTCACGTAGAGTTATAATATGTAAAAATTTTGTCCATTAATACGTCATAATATAAACAGCTATACATATCATACATACTATACATATTATAGCAAACCATAGACGATGGCTTTATATGGATATCTTTGCGGTCTTTATCTGCGTAATAAGTCGTGCTAGATTTTGCTTGGATGATCTGTTCACATACTTGGACGACGAGATATACATACATACACATATTAAAACTCAGTGGGCCGTCACTTGAGCGCTAAAATACAAAATGAATTTTAATACAACGTGATATGCCTTGCTACATGCCATAACTCTAGTAATATCTTCGTAACAATCAATCAATTAAATGTTTTTGAGTTGTCTATACGCCGTCAGATAGGGCGTAGTGTCTAGTCCAGTAGTCGCCTACGCTTTCACGAATCAATATAATATGTAACAAGTTCAAACCATATTACTAATTGTTACATAAAACTGAGAGTATCATGTGCTAAATACCTCTACCTTTGAAGACCTGGCATGCTTCTACATTCATCACTCTCTTCATTAGTCATTCTTCATGCTCTCTGCCTACCTTGAACAGACCTGGCATGATAACATTTAATAGCAACTGTTTCAAAAAGCCTTTTCCTATTTCTTAAGCGTCAAGACATACTCGGAGATACTCGCAATATGCCGTCTCGCAATATTCCCCGCTTAATAGCTATGAGTGACATGCGTTCACACTAATAGACGTATTCCTCAATCAGTACTTGAGCAGCGTGGCAGATTATGTAGCCTTTATTCGACAGTGGAAACGTTCACGATGGTAATAAATAGTTACATATGTTTTTTGTCCTTTAACAAAGTCACAAGCAAATGTATTTTTTTTTATTTAACAGAATATGATAATAATAAATACGAATAAAAGATGAAAAGGTGGAAATTTGAAAACATTAATTATTATGAAATAAAAAATAACATAACTTGTATAAGACAGTGAACAACTGAACAACAAGACAATGAATATATTTTCATAATTATAAAAAGCTTATTCCCAAAAAATGTTCCCTTAAACCCTTCGTGCTAGAAGGTTTATAAAAAGGAATGAAATGCTCTTCCTTATTTTAAACGAAAAAAAAACAAGCGACGTCCCCGTTCTGGCTGGATAAAAGTACCAGGAGCGCATAAAGTAATATTAGCTCTGAATAAAAGACGTTTATTCGCAGCACGTGGCCCGTGAAGCGCTCTATGCTCATGTAAGCCTGGTCCCAATATTGTAATGCTCGAGGGCTGAATGGAGGAATTTGAAACGAAATAAACCAATATCAATACAGATTTCCCTTTATTTGATTTTTTGACCCCTCAGCAGATAGACTGTGTGTTTTGGATGTGTTATTATAGCTTATTTGAATATTCCAAAACAGCGCCATTCGTTACAACTGTTTGTGTCATTGTGTTTATTCAGTGGTCCGAAATACCATTCGCCCCTGTCGGGTCTGATTTGATCTATGCAAATACCATTGAAGGTCAACGTTAAAATATCCTTGACGACGAAATTTTTGCGACCGTTCCAGGGATTTCTTATACTACATAGATACGACCCCGTTAAGGAAACGTGGATATGCTCCTACGAAATTGTACCATATCATAAATTACATATCCTAAGTATTTTTATGAATCGTATCCATATTACATGGCTTGCGAATTGACTTTTTGCTTATTTTTCCTTTCGAGCCATATTTTTACTATTTCGGAATATGTGGCAAAGCGAGGATGGACAGTGTATTGTTAGTCAGCCATTTAAAAATATTTTTCATCGTTTATCGGCATCTTCAAATATTAACGTAGATAACATATTTAATATTTATATTTAATAGAATATTTAATAGAAAATTTGTTAAAGAAATCCAGATGATCCAAAACATGCCTCTGTCTCGAAGAAATATAGGTATCATGCTATCACATAGCCGCATTTCAGTCAATTTCAATGTCAGTTTCAATGGATATTGGATATATGCAACCATAGACAACAATCACTTAATAATACCTCGATAACTAATAACTATACCGCAAAAACTAATAATAATACCGTAACGTCTCGTAATAATACCGAAATAACTAATAATGATGCAATAATAGTAGCAGGCAGATAACTTACCGTTGTACCACTTTTATGTAGATCTATTTGAAAGAACCGCAGTAAAAAATCGTCGACATTTTCTTTCTTCTACAATACGGAATTTGTCCAATGACTGTCTCCACGGAGAACCGATAAGAGATACACGATTATCAGAGTTTTTGAACTGAAAGATGTAACTAGGTAAATTAAATATCTCCATTGCTAGTTTCAATTGGTCTCCTAACTAAAGTCACTTATACACTTTGGAAGTAGTGATTGTTTCAATATTTGCAGTGCGTTTTTAACGGTTCATTGTAAATTTTATTTAATTTTTCTTTCGGGTGTGCCGTTTCATTTGTATCAAATGAATGTCAATTAGTATATTAACATATTTATACAAAAAGAGAGAGGTCTGTTGTAGTGTGCACATCATGCAAAAACTGCTGGATATACTTTGATCATTTTTTTTATCTCATATATACCTGGTTATTAACATAAGAAACTATATGGGGGTGACTACATCTAATGTGGATTTATAAAATGTTTAAATAACTACAATATTTAGTTATTTTTTAAGAGTAGCAATGTATATTTTTGCCTTCATAATTTATTGTTTTTTTTTCAAATGTTGAAATCATAAATCACTCAGCCGAAAACGCGTTTATTAGTTTAACATATTATTATTTATTAATACATACATATATATATACACCGTCAGACAATTAATCATGAAAAAATCGTTTACAAAATTTTACTATCAACATTCTAGTCGATTCTGTATTGTTTGTCGTGTTCGTTACTAGCTTTTCGCTTCTCGCTCGCAGTGCAACAGAGCCTTACTTACCCCCATAAGATTTTACTGAGTATTTTATTAAGGAACCAACGGAGGTCTTTAATCGTAGAAACTTTGCTCCTTATCTCACCACTGAATTGTGAGGGAATTTTTTAATTAAAAAACAAAATGGCTCCATTTATTTCTCGTTTACTTGGTATTAGACGACTTGACAATAAACAAAATTAACATGACATAGCATCACACCCGTATTTTCCCGAAGAGGCAGACAGAGAGTTAGTTAAGGACTAAGGAAGAAAACTAATTAGATATGTTGTTAACCATAAAAATTGAGTTACATAAGAAATAGATGAACATGAGGCATGTACGCAGGTTGCTGCGACCAACTGAAGCTTGAGTAATACCTTCCGATGTAAGAAACTAATTCACTATTGTATTTAACTTAAACCACCCCACCTCGCCACGTGTCTGTTAAGGTTTGAAAACACAATCGTGGAACATAGTGGACTATGATATTAACTGCTCTCGTATTGAAAGATGAACTATAGTCAAAGGTGGAGCTTTTTGTAAAGAATCAGAATAGTATGGAAAGTGAATTCATGTATAATCTAAAAATTCGTAATGACTAAGTATGAAAGTGTAAGTATTGTTACCATTTTGGAGCAAAAATAGGTTTACAAGGAAGAGTGTAAGTAGTAGTAAGTAGTGTAAGTAGTGTAAGTATTGTTACCATTTTGGAGCAAAAATAGGTTTACAAGGAAGAGGATTTCGAAAACATTGCTTATTATAATGTATTATTTAAATAAAACTAATTAACTCAGTTTATTTTACGTTTATTTGCCGCCAGTAAACGTGACACCCATTGACGATTTATATGTTACGTAATCGTTGCGTATATCTATATATATACACACATGTATATATACACACATACATATATAAAACTAAACGATGTATCACAGAATAATTTGATAGTGCTAGAAATTGACGAAACTCTGAAAGGTGGACGACAATTTACATTTGAAACAGAAGAGATGGGACAAGAATGTATACAATGTTACACACATGGGAGATGAGTTATACGAGGACTTATACAATGTTACGCAAATGTTTTATTTCGTTTGTTGTACTATTATGTACAATAATAATATTCACGAAATATAAACAAGTCTCTCCGCGATAACAGGTAAGTGTTATCAACATCCTGCTTAATAAAAGCAGTAAATATAATTTAACAGCAATACATTATAATAACCACAAAAATAAAAATAAAAATGACTAAGTATACAACATAAATATTTTATAGCAACATAAAAAATAAAACCTAATTAAAATCCAGGGTTTAATTTAAATTAATGTAAAACTTTCTAATAAAAATAAAAATAAGAAAATCTAATGCCGAATTTAACATAAATCCAAAACCATATGGCGACATAAATACGAGTATATTTGGTATAAAATTAACAAAAACCTGCAGTCGCTCACTTGCATTCCGATCGGACTTCACTCCTGGACAATTAATATTTAACCCATTAGAGGTCAAGTGATAAGTACAAATATTTTTTTAGAGCTTTCTTTATTTCTGTATTAAAATAAAAACAAAAAAGATAAAATAAAAAAAAAATTATAAAAACCAACTTTTCAGCAAATTACAGGGGTGTACTCAATTGAGTACACTGACAGTCTAAGTATGAAAATTTTCGAAACATGCTTTTTCGACACAAAGTGTTTTTAGGCACTTTTTACACTGCCAGCGCACTCTTGAATGACGAAGGATACACCGCAGTTGTTTTTCAATTTTAATTGGATAGTGCCCAATACCATCTTGAGACAAGCCTGCAACTACTGATGCAGATTGAAGCGATTTTTTTTGTTTACCTTGGCGCAGATAATATCGTGTTATATGACGTCGGAACGTGAGCTGGTCCATGGAAGCATCATTACTCAACACATATAAATGCCAGGAATTAGCAATAACCATGTCTAACATGTATGTAAATAACACCCACCACCACTTTTGACCATGAATCGCGATTCTGTATAGCGCAATGGACTGATCCAGTTCATCAACCCCATCCATGTTTTTATTATAATTTTGAAATAATCGTGGTATCGGCACGTCGGCCTTCTCCCGTTTTACTGGACACTACCGCTTGACAGTCCCTAGAGGTTCAATGGCATCGTAATTACTCGCCATTGTACATACGCTATTGTCTTTCCATCGTACCAGTAGCAACTCACTTCTTTTGTCAAACCTGTAGCCGTAAGAGGCACGGGCCTTCTTTTTCATGTCTTTCCTGCTAGTCAGTGGACATTTTTAGTCCTATTTTCACGAATAGAATTGACCTTATCACTGACTTCAGAAGTACGCTGAACAGCTGAAGTGTATGAAGGGGTACATTTGCGCAAGGTTGGGATTGGTGGACGAATAACACCCTGTCGTCTTCTTTTAGACGCCAGTGGTTCATCATCACTATCATCGCTGCTACTATTTTCATTGCCATCATATTCGCGATTTGTAAATACCTCAATAGTACCAGGCACATCATGCGGTATAGATGATGACGCCATATCCTCCTCGGCGCCTTCTTCTTCATCAGTCAATGCACTTGGATCAGGTGGTATGATAGCCGTTTCAAAGCCACCATCATCCTTATCGCATATAATAGCCTCAATAGCCTCTTGAAGCCCCTTGTAGTTATATTTAGCCGAAAATTGGTGTTTGCAAAAAAAAAATATTTTACTTACGCAAGTTGTCACTGTACTCAACTGAGTACAGCAAGATTTACACGGCCATAATTTTGTTGTAATTAAACCTATTTGAATATGTTATTCGTTATAATTTACTTTGACACGTATTATGCAAAAATTGAAATTCAAATCAAACGAATATGCAGTAATTATTACAATATTTAAAAAAAAAAATAGTCGCCTGCACAATACTTCCGTGACACAACTTCAACTGATATTACGATGTAACAAAATCACACTACCCACATAATATTTATGTTTAGCTTTAGACAGTACTATAATAAGGTTAAAAAACTAGCACACTACTGCCATTTATTAAAAATATGGAATTCACACGAAAAAATATGACTATACTCAGTTGAGTACGGTGACTTCTAATGGCTGTGTACAAAATTACGAGTGTTCATTGTACAACATTCCACATATGTACATATATATGTATATAATTTAACACAAAATATATATAAACATATGTACATGATCGAATATCTGTACCGAGTCTTTGTATCTGTATTTTTTATTAAATCGAACAATGGATAGTAAATATTTTCAGATTGATCCTTTACTAGAATGGACAATTTAACAACAATATTCTATCAGAGCTGTCAAATGACATCATCGTTAGGAGACCTTGCATGGTGCAATAGTAATACTAATGATTATATTTCAAGGTATTGAGAAGCCCTTTTGGGTTAAATATCACAAGTACCTGGTAGTGACTAAGCACATGTCTCCTCCTTACATATGATACGAGTATTACGCAGTTGGAAAAAAAGCACGCGTTGACAATATCTTAACCCTTGTTAAGTGACGCCGAGATGGTTCACGCTGCCGTTCGGCAAGTCGTAGCTACGCGCGGCGCTGTTTTAAGAATAGTTAATAAATATTCAATTCGGTAATGAAATCGGAAAATCTGCTTTCTACGTAGCTAATATTTTTAAGAAGGTACCACATAATTTTTGGGGATGAGGTAAAAAGTAAACTTAAGGGTTGAAAACATAAAAATCCAAATTTTCTTTACATATATGTGCCAACAGCTTTGCTCCAGTTGGCCCCGTGAATATTATCATGTATATTTGGGTCACTTTACGTCAATAGGGATTATAAGGGTTAATACACAGATTGTGACTGTGAGAAGGGAGTGACGAATATAGAAGAAGCGCGTTAGAACTGCAAGGATAGATATATTTCACTCTCAGTGCGCTCTACCTAACCTATAAGCAACCTGACGTGATTGTATAATAATGAGGCAATACGTCCATAAAATCATCGTACTAACTCATCTCCTTCACAAAACAAAACACACAATATGACAGATTTCTTTATAAATATTTAGACATTTCACTACCTACCTCCTCCTCACTATATACATTTGCACATAATTAAATTATAATTTACATATAGGTGTGTTCATAGAATTTGGCACAATTATGATATCGCTCGATCCAGCACAACCATATAATCCCACATAATCATAATTAATAATTTCTTCAATTGTATTTGTAATATATAGAGGGTATAATCCAATTCATGTTAGTTTTATGTTGTTTTCAAAACTTCACATTTGTCTATTGGGAAATGAAGTCAAATAAATTACCCCTAATTTCTTCATTTGTTAAAGACGTACCGTACCTACTATGATAAATTAAAAAATTAATGTTAGTGTTAGAAGTGTTACCCATATTAAGTTGCGTGTGAAGTCTGCCAAAGCACAGTTGACCACTCTCATTCTGAGATGTGACCCGTGTATATCAGAAACACGATAAAATATACATATGTATATTGTATGCAATTTTGCTTCTACATAATTTATCGTCTGAATCTCATTATTTATTTTAAAGACGATAAAAATAATAGATGAGTTTAAAAAGTACACTTTTTATTTTTAAAACATAATTCAAAATAACCCTTTTCATATAATATATACAATTATGCACGAATCGAGTCGATGATCTAGAAGACTACGTTAAAGATTTAAGGTACGATAATAAAATTGTAAATGTTTAAGCTACAGTACGATATTTAAAAAAAAACTTACGTCAGGCGTAGGCCGTGGTATGAAGTGAAAAATTTATGAATGTAACATTAAAATTCGTTGCAATGATAACGAAACCAAACTATACATACAATTGAATATCACTTAATGAATAGCAACATTTTTAAAATGATCTCGTTTATATTTATATTACACATTTATTAAATGTAACTGTTTCATCTGCGCCCGCCATTGTCTCCCTTTCAATATATGTAAATATAATTACAAACTTCACGTGTTATAAAACATCGAAATTCAGTGCTTGCTATATTTATAGATTTATAATTACAATATATTTATATGACAACGTCTTCGCATTTGTCCACCCTTTCAGTGTTACATCCCTTTCAGTAAAAAGAAAAGAGAACGTTAATAATTAGAAACTGAGTAAAAATAGGCAGGATTCAGCAGCCAAGTTCGTAACTGCGCTATATGTACCTACTTAATGTTATTTGAAAAGTTTCTTCTTTGGTCAGTCAACCAAACTTTCTGAATTGATTTAACGAAGAAACATCTTGGGCATTTCGGCTAAAACTTGAGTCGGACCTGAGTTGTACATGGGATCTTAATCTGACTTCAGCTGGCACATCCAGTCGAAATACGAGTATTTGAATAGTAGCTATTAGTCAATACAATTTAAAGTACAAAAAGACTTGTTTTTTGCGACTACAATTTTTCGTGTATTATTTTGCAAGCTGTTAGAGAGCACGTTTAATCGAAACAAAAATGAAAATGGTGACTTTATTTTAAAACTATAGCTCTTTTTAACTGCAATACAAAAGACTTGATAAGGGAAAAGAAAGAATAGAGAAAATAATGATATATTTCCCTTATTGTCAAGGAAAATGTTACAGCGAACGTTCAGCGCACTGTGTAAGTACGGGAGAAAGAGCCAAGAAAATTACAACACCGCAAGATTTACACAAATTACATTTTAAACTTGGCCGAGACAATAAAATTAATTCCTTCGTTGGAATATTTTAGAATACATTAAAAGAACACAGCTTATTTTCTCAGCGACATCATTGAACGTTACGTAATAAATTTAATCTTACAAAAAACATAAAATAAGTGCCCGTTTCGTAAAGAAATGAGAGAAACAGTTGTAACTGAATTCGCTCCGTGTTCACGTTTTTAAGAAAACAAAAATAAAGTTCTTTATTTCCTAAGAGCGCTTTCATAAAAGAAAGCTCTTACTCGTTATAATAGACACTTTGTGAAGGGAAAAAAATATTTTTCTTACTCTACATCTCGTTCTTACGCTACATGGGGCTTAACGAAAACAATGGAATTATGTATAACTTCTTCACATACATTATCTTAACACATTCATGTAGTGTTTTTATATTGAAATATTTATAGCAACATGATGTTCGTGTCCAATTATTATAGTCAAAAAATAAAAGGAATTAGTCAAATAACTTTCAATTTTTTGTATGAATAATATATGTTATAATTTTTCATTTCACCTATTAATCGCTCTGTGCCAGGATTGTAACGAAAGAGAAAGAGACAACGAAGAAGATCAGATCCAAGATCCAGTTGCATACTTATGTTAATTGTGTTGGAAATTTTGAATTTCCAACATATAATTTTAAAAGCCATGTTATGTTTCTTTCACAGTCTATAATACTGGTAAATTGAGACCATACGAAGCGCTTTAAATAAATACTTGTAACACAACAAAGTACGATTTTAAGTCGATATTCATATGTCATTAAATGTATTCAATTATGACCACATACAGCAGTAAGCAAATTTATCATTCTGTAAAATATACTGCGTGAACAATTTCAACACAAAACATATTAATATTCCCTGAATAAAATTTATTGCGAATAATTAATATTATTAACAAAGCGTTTGTAAGCTTTGTATGGTGTTCGCAACGGTAGGTGTCATTATATGGATGTAACACTGAGTCGACGCGATTACACACCAACGAAAATATTATTATTAAACCATTATTATGTTCGCCATCAATCGAAATGCTGCCAAAATAACACGCATACATTATTAATGGAATTATATTCCATTGAGTTAATACATAGACAAAGTGGAGACAAATAATTTAAAATTATAATTTATAAGTTTTTGTATTAATGTTAGAATCATTTGAATATATAAAACATGCGTTCCACTAGACGTATACGACGTTCTCATTGCACTTCATCGTGATGTATGAAAATATACAGCAAATTAAAACCGGAATGTTTTGGTCGTGGAATGGAACGCAAAATGTTCGCCCTTGAATCTTAATTTTTGTTTTATATTAAACAAAATCATTTTCATATATTATATACTGCAATATAACAATTGAATAAATATTGAAATGTAATTATATTGTATGAACTTTGTTTCAATTAAACTTCACGTTTAATTTAATAATCATTTACACACAAAATGTAATTGTTTCTCTAAAGTACATACTAAAAATCAAGGTGGAATTTGGAATGTTTGGAAATGTCATAGTAGTGATTGAAATTGGATCTCATTCATTAACTGTTTGTATTTTCTACATTTTTAACTTTAGTTTACGTCAGAACTCTATTTCGTTTACGACAAGTGCACTGGATGGAAATTTGAAAAGAAGCAAGAAATGACACTCCGACTCACTTACTGGTACTCCCGGATATAAAGCACAAAAGTTCCTATTCATTCCTACAATAAGAAATAGGAAGTGAATAGGAAACTAGCGATATAATTCAATCCGATCCTATTCTGTAATTACTTGCAAGAGTATCACAGCAATACAAAATAATAAGCGGATTTTTTTGTATATTTTTATCTCGTCTCGTATAAACATAAATATATGTATAATATTATCAATGTCCACCCACGGTTCGCTGACTGAAAATGCCAATAGGCATTAGGATCGTCCTTTGTTAGGACTTTATTGTAACGGTTCAGAAAAAAAAATTCGTAAAAGTATATCAATGAGCTGGCAATCAGCTTTAGCATTAGAACTATAAAAGTCTTTATCGTCCGACTCAAAACATCATTCTGTGTAATGTTAACATCGGTTGGTGTGCAAGCGTCTTAGGTGGATATTTTCTACCTAATAAAATACTATTTTTTATACAATTACCGTCACTATACATTATTTGTAGTCTCACACTTCACTCAAGGCACTGTATTTGGAGAACATATGTACTGAAATGCACAACAGCAACGCAATGGACACATCCTCGATCTTCGACGATGATCCTGTAGGAACACAAAACGAACTTTAATATAATAGATTAGAAATATTACCAAGTAAATAAAAATCTTGGGACATCTCCACACACGACCACCTGACCAAAAGGTGGACAAAACATGTCGTAACCAGGCGACTGTAAATTAAATATAGATATATACTTTTATACACTCAATTATACAATAAAAATGTACCAATCACACAAATAATTGTCCGAGTAAAAACCCACGACCCCCGACACTGAAATCAGGTTCACTAACTACTAAACTAACGGGCAGTCTTTTCATACGACCTCAGTATTGCCAGCTACATCAAGTTCGATTCTTTTGCGATGTTACGTATTTATGAGGTTACGGATTCTTCAAGATATTTACCAGGAGAGAATTATACCAAGGGTTTCTATATCAAATAAGGATATTAGCTATGTAATGATGGCGCCCCCAAAATCATCAATCAACGCCCAAATGAGTCGTACAAAAAATGAAATAAGCTCAATGTTATCCCGCGTCAGTTTCTTCTCACGACTGCTAATCTTCTAATAACGGAGTTGTGTGGGATCGGTATTTAGGTATACGATTATGTTCCGGCCCGATTCAGAATCTCTTTTGATAACACGATATCCATATAAGGTTGTATTAATAACATTTTAATGGTTACTAAGATTCTGTATTGTAATTTAATTGATATAAAATATTTATAGTTTTCTTGAAGTAACTCTAATTTTGTGTGTTGCAAAAAAAGATGTTTTATAAATAAAAAAACGTAACATCACACCTCTAATACCCGAAAGCGTAGGCAGAGGAGTGTACTACACTCCTACGTTTCACCAGGTACGTTTAAGTCC
>DWJK01003484.1:0-13075 GCA_018248815.1 Croniades pieria auraria
GAATAGGTGGTGAGCCTTTTGCCAAACTCCGAGTCACTACTAGAAATTCTAAATTAGAAAAATCCAACAGTACCCGACCCGGGATTAGAACCCAGGTCTTCCCGATCGGCAGTCGCATTTGCAACCGCTCGACCAACGTCCAACCATATTACTTAAATCAGCAGAAAAATCCACGTTAGTGATAATTACCATCATTTTCATGAACCCTTTTATCGTTCAATTACTGAACCCGGGTTTCATCATTATGAGAAAGGTTAAGCCACAGTCCACCACACTAGTCAAGTGCGAGTTTGATGCCTTTACACGTCATAAAGAACATATAGAAGAAGTTTAAAATATGCAAGTTTCCTTACGGTGTTGTTCATCACCGTTACGATTGAGTGGGAAGTGCAATAATTTTTATAGAGAACGTGATATGTTTTAATTATTTTTATGGGTCGGCAAATATTATTTGAGATGAGACGAGATGTGACGAGACGTCCAAAGTAATTTACAATAATGCTATTAGGGTCTGATATTATGCGTAATGTGTAAGCCTAGCGTCAGGTATATATTTTTTTATAGTGAAGATTTTATGATATGTGAATAAATATGTCCAGGCCGAATTCTACTTGATCATGCGCACAGCGTAGTGCGACGCGCACGCGCATCGTAATGGGCTAGTCGTCACCTCTCGACTCCAGCTACTGTATAGTTTGCATACAAATGTTCCACGACGATATTATCTATACACTTATAAATAACATATTCATATTTTATATGGCAACTTCGTTCACATCTTTATCGTTGGTCGTGCGTCGATGAAAATAAAGATTCTACGGAATTTTATAGTTGTGTTACCAACAGCAAATCTTGTTTTATTTATTATCTACATAATTATGATCCCTAATCCTGATCATATAATTTCAACTTATTCTTATTTATTTGAATTAAAAAGTTTTACATACATATATGTATGTTTATAATTATTTCATTATCATATTTAATCACAGATTCTATATTCATGCGATTTATATGAATAAATTGGATTAAAGTACCTCAAAATTAAGTTCTGTAACTAGTTTTCTTGTCATAGACTCTCGCTAACGACTTCGGGGAAGATTTAGAAGAGCGAATGGTAACGGAAAATGGAAATGTACCATAGAAGTGTTGCCAAAGTGTTAACAGAGCCTTTCATAACTTGAAAGATCGTCGGTAAGACCTTTGGTGTTGCCATGTAATGTCTAATTTACCCGTTTATCATCCAATGCAAAAACAATAAGCGTGATAAAGAAAAAACTTTATTCAATTTACGAAACGTTCTATTTAAGCAGGACCGAATTAAACTTGATTGTATTTAAATCACTTTCAATTGTCTATATACCTTGGACATATAATTTACGCTGTATTTACCGCATTTACATTTCATTCTTCGTGTGTTTAGCGTCTCGATTCTCGATACGAACGCGTTATAACAATTATGGGCGATTGTTAGGCGCGACCAAATTAGGTGGAATGAGAAAAATGAATAATTATATCTAAATGTTGTAAACACACAAAAATCCTTTGTATTATTATTTCAAATAACACGATAAATATAATGTTCATTTGAAACATGTAAACCGAGATTTTAAATATACAATTAGACTATTTCATAAATTCATCCGCTATTTTTTTAGCGCCACAAGTTTTTGTCTCTTACGTAATTAGATTGTAATTATGTATGTGTGTTCAAACATAGGATATCCATTACGCACAGTCGTACACAAAGAAATATATAAATAAGTAATCAAACGATAAATCCGAACGTTTTAAAGTATAATGCTGATTATTATTCATCATCGTTGTCATCAGTTGGTTGGAAAAATATTCGTGTATTATTAATATCTCTGTTCGTCAATTTTATATATTTGGCATGATTATTCTCATTCCATTCACCATTCAGTCCTTTTTAGGTATCCAATATTAAAATTATAAGATAAATGATATTTAAGTAATGCAATAAGTATATTTAACACACGTAAAAGTCATTAGCGAATCAATTTAGTCGTTATAAGAATTATCAAACAGATTTTGACAATTACAACTTTTAAAATTTTTCTCTAGATAAAATAGTATCCAGGTGTTACAAGAAATTCTCTTTTAAATCATTAAATTCTCATTTTAAAATGGAGTTATATTTATTCATGTTATTATATTTCAATTACAGCGATCTTATTGTTTGTTATCAAAAAGTAACAGTAACAAAGATTTGTACAATTTTAAAGTAAAAATAATAATCCAAAATCAAAATTGAAGACGTTGTTCTGTTCTTATTTCTCCTTTCATTAATTAGCAGTTAAAATACCAAAATCATCAGAATCCAGTGCATTAAGTTTCTCTGGACTGTGTAACCAATAAATTCGCGAATTATCCTGAAGTGTGTGCCCTAAATATGATTTATTGAGGCAATAAATCTGTTGCTCTCTCGTTATGATGTAGCAAAGACGTTTGAAAGCCTGCCAACTTGCCGAGCCCGCACTTCTAGACATCTATAAGTATAAAGTAAAACTGTCTTTGATATACCTGAATAATGACTTTTTATAGTTATAATCCTCGTAAATATCTAGCCAACGATCGGTTTTATAACCGAAGAACATGTCAACTCCCAAGTTGCCAATTATACACATCATAAGGTTTTTTATTTTTCATTAACTACTGATCCGGTCATTAAACAATCTGTGTATTTTGATAGGTAAATACAATAAATATAAATTAGTCGTATGTTAAATTATCTTCGTGCGTAATGTTTTATCTATGTGAAATCTATACAAAATACAAAACGTATTAGAAAAATTGTATTTAAATTCTTAACCAAAAATTAATATTAAAAAATGCTATAGCGCAACTAGCGCCATCTACTTTTGGTTAAAGAGAAGTGTAATGTCGCCAGCCTACTTTGTAGTTAACGCATGAGTCGAGAGATGGCGCTTAACAAACACGTAACTTCGTAGTCCAAACATAGGGGGCGCCGTAATTTACATATTGTCTTGTGTTAAACGCTAACGTAGTTATTTAAATTTGGTATTTTAAAACTTCTATAAATGTACATACATGAATAATATACTTATCATTTTATCAAATAATTTTATATACAATTTTGATTTATATCAGGTATGTATCAAATTTCGGGGTACATTTGTGTCATTTTAATGCATAGATGAAAGCCTGTTTCACTACGCTGAGCCAATCCTATAAGTATATATAACTGTTTAAAATCTATAAATTTATATTATTTATGATCAAGAAAACAATTTCTGTGATCTTATTGTTTATATTATTTAGTACCTGTTACAACTTGTTATTGCTCACGATTCATATTTATTAAGCGTACTCTGGATGTTTTTTATCAAACACACTCCGTATACAGAATTGCAGACGAGTCTGGATATATAGAGATTATTTGTTTTTGTCTTTGTTTAAATGGAACTTCACCTATGCTAAATAAAGTCATCATAAAATTACACCTTATTATAGGTTAGGGTTCTTTGTCCAATAGATTAGCGATACAACGAAGGCAACTAACTTAGGAACAGCCTTAGGCAAAAATGTTTTTGAATACGTTTTGGTCCAAAATTAGAGCACGTCAAATTATTCAATCGCAGTACATTTCTTTGCGTAATGGGGCAATAAAAAACGAGTTCGGCTTTGCGGACCGTTGTTTGTGTGGATGTGACGTCACGGGGCGGGGGGCGCGGGCGGCGAGGCGTGGGAACCGCGGCAGGTGCGCGCGCGCCGGCCACTGATCCTGAACACCTATACCCACACACCCACACACACAACTGCTACACACATCCACACACAAGGAACTTGCCCGCTATTGAGAAAGTTCCGCTTTTCCAATGTGTAATATATTCCGCTAGGATCAAGTTGTATCGCTAGTCTTGTTCGTGGTCGTGTTCAAGCCTAGTTTGAATTTCGAACAGATTAATTAGGCGAACCGTTATAATTAAATACTAGTAAATCATTTGTTCCCAAAAATTTCTTTCCCATTAATATAAACGTAGTAAATTATCGAATAGTATAGTAAATGATCAAATAATTAATATTCTAAATATCTCTGACATTTAGAACAACTTAACACTATCCGAAGCTAATATTTTCAATCTCTCTGTTGTAATTGTTTAAGTGATGTTTTTTTTAATCCGTTGAAATATTGAGAACACAAAAACTTCAAACTTAACTAGCGCTAAATACTACGCCTAAAAGAAATACAATGTATGCAAAATAATGTCCAACGTTCTTTGGGCAAACAATTAGGTGAGCTGCCTACAAAAATATTTGTGTTTAAAAATGTTATGGGCAAATAACTAAATTACTCGGCCTCGGCGAGCGAAATTCAATAAAATCAACGCAAAAATTAGATTGGTCCCCAGAGGATACTAAAAGGGAGTTTTTCCCCTTTGATGTTGCGTAATGAAGTGAACGAATGAACGAGCGAACCTATTTTTCGGTGGGTCATTCGGTCTTTATTAAACTTCTTAGCAAAGTTCGATGACACAAAATTAATATTGCCAGTACCTACAATTAAAAATTACAATTTTCATTTGATGTTAGTAAAGATATCGGATAAAATATTATGCTTTCGAATATGCCTAAAATTATAATTGAGTTTGTTTATAAAAGTTTAATATTAGACAACTTACCAGGCTGTCTGACCATTTATCAAACGACTGGGTACAGTTGAATTCAAATGACCAAGAGTGAAGTGGATCCATTTGAGGTCTATGGACAGCAGTGGACTGGATTTATAAAGTGTGATAGATGAATATATTAGGTGATAACTTATGTGATTGTTATCAAATAGTCATTAACCGTTTTATCGATACATTGAGCACGAGTCACATCTCACATGAGAAAGTCTAAGCCATATTCTGTTCGTTTAACGAACTATTACGTGTAAAAAGCTGAGAAATTAAAACGAGTGAGTGGAGCAGCTAGAAAATTATATTTTCACAATAATTACTGTGCATTATATTTGTGATATGTAATAACTACTGCGGTGTTGGGAGTAATTCAGAGCGAGCTGCCTCCGGCGCGGGGCGGACGGGGACTGGAACTGGCCACTTATGTTGATTAATTGTTAATGAGCCAAGTGTTAATCGCTATGTTGATGTTAATTACTCATCTATGTACCTTACGTGCGTATATCTAACGATTTTTAGTACTAGTTTTTCTAATTAGATTCTATGTGAAATGCTTCTAAAGTTGTAGTACCGTTAGTAATATTAAAAGTACTTTTTCTAAAAAATACCGTTTGTAAAAGATAAAGTATTGTCTGTAAAAGTAAAGGTACGGTTACCAAAAAAAGGTTCTTGACGGTCCTATCATTCTTCTTAATAATGAATAGAATGCGTACGGATCTTTTAGCTTATAGTCTTACAAGCTTTTTAGACATATAATTATAATAGTCACAGTTTACAAGTTAATATGCACGAAGTAAAAACCGTTAAAAATGATAATTGTTATTAATACATCGTCATGCCAGAACGTTTACCGGGTAGGCAGAGAGCTAAAACTGGTACCAGATATGTAAAACGCGAACGTAAATTTATCCATGAATCTGTCGGTAATCGCAGAAGAATGTTAGTGGTACTATTTTGAACAAAGCCCACAATGACAGGAAACCTTATTGGTCATTGTCTAACCAACAAAAACCGGCAGACAATACTCATTGACGATTCGATACGAGTTTTACCTTTGACGGGGAGAAAACCCGCGAATCTGTGTTGCGAAATTAGTTCTGTGTCCTTCTTGATCACAAATTTATCGAATTTTGGATTCCGTTTGATTATTATTGAAGTGACATTCTCAATTAAATGATACGATCTAATGAACTTATCGTTCACAGCCTGTCGGAGGCCAGCGATGGACTTAGGCCTCGCCAAATGAGGTTTTTAAAAGTTTTTTTTTAATAATCATCATCATCAGCCTATTCCCGTTCACTGCTGGCCATAGGCTTCTCCAATGGCACGCCACTGAGCTCGATCTTCAGCTCTTCAGCTTTTTTCTATAAAGCTACAATAAAGTAATAGATAACAATAATATTGTATAAAAAAACTGCTTATTCCCTTCTCGAACAATCTACGAATCGGTTAAAATCAATGAACCACATGCAAATATCAAAATAATAGTCTCTTCCACAGTGGATAGTGGGATGTATGGGGTTCTAAGTTCCATCTTAGGAGCTCAAACCAACCTCGCATTTTTTATAATGGGTAGCGTTTAGCCGCGATCTTGCCTGATGGTAAGCGCAGATGCGACCTAAGAAAATGCATGCCTAAAAAGAGCCTATTCACCCTTGTATCTACTGCATTCTGCTATAAAACAGAGGAGGCTTTGGCGACCGGCTAATTGCAGCCTAACCAAGGTTAAATGCCCTGGCTGCCAAAGCAGCAGCGTAGGCGTTGTGAAAAGACATATTCTGCGATCCCCAACCTCACGCCCTGCCTGGTAAGCACAGGCAAAGAACAGACAGACTGATGTTTGCTTGTCCAACAGTGGAACGATAGAGAGATCGATGATATTTTTTTAGTTAGTATATGCCACCACATACCCACCAGCCTTGTCTGATTTAAAGAAAAAGTGTAGCACACGGTATAGCACGCTTGCCAAGCAAGTACTAATTCACATTGCTGCCATTGAAGTCTGCCAACCCGCACTTGGCCGGCGTGGTAGACTATGGCTTCAACCCTCTCATTGTGAGAGGGGATCCATATTTCAACAGTGGAATGATAAAAAAAGGTCGAATATTATCATTATTATTATTTATTTGATAAAATCTAAATTTATTAACAATTAAACTATTTACATCCGCGCAGTTTGTATGTATTGCAAGTAATTGTAACATTAATCAAAGTGGCTACAACTTTCAATCTTTGCCGCTAATCGTTGCAAATTGCTTTCAATTATAGCACGCTCCTCGCGTGATGCTAATGATATGTGTTATGATATCGCTCATTGTTCGATAAAAGCTCCCTTAGAAACTTATAATTACCCTCCGCTGATTACTGCTGGATTATTGCGTTGTATGTTTGTGTATTCCTGTGATTTATTAATGTGCTTGCTTTTGTTTCATTTGCTGTTTGGATGGTTTGCTGTTTTAAATGCGATAGCTGCTGTTTATTTTACTTTTAAGCGTTTTTAGTCATGGCGAAGCTCTTGTGCTGGTCATTGTCACCATCAGCCTGTGTCAGTTCACACTTAGGTCCAAGCCTCTTCTAATGATTCGCATTTCACCCCGTCCTCATCGTATAGTATTAGTAAGGAGTAATTCCCTTGAGATTTACTTCTAATGTAACTGTCGTAATGCAATTCAGAACAAGCGCACTTTATTTAATCAAGTTATTATATCTAAATGGTATAGTCCTAAATCGATGTAAAAACTTTGTTAAGTTTGGCAACACCGAGTATATTTGAGTGTGGATTCAGCGACACATTCCTAAGGGTATACTTATCTGTGTCCGGGTTTATTTGGGGGAAATATATTAATCATATAATGTGTAGGTTAATTTTTATCATCCTCGTTTTCAAGCTTTTTATCGTTTCAATATTGAACAAGAAACTCCACTTATATTGAGAAAGAATTAAGGTTACTACAATAAAAAATTTTTTTTTTTTAATTAGATGATAGTATCAAATAGTTTGCTAAATAATAATTGTTAATTAAAATATTACTTAGTATTCATTGGTAGAGAAAAAAGTAATATAAATTACAAATGAATCATTTTATGTTAGCAGAAACGATTCGCGATAAAAGAGCTGGCCGAGTTCAATGGAAAAATTAGTGGAGTAAAAAAAAAACATTGACATGTTCTGTGAATATGTACACGGCTATCTACTTTAATGAACATGATTAAAGCACAATAATATCAACAATGAATGAATACATTCATCATACTACATTGTCAAAGCACAGCAAGTTTTTTGCGAACAGTAATTTTGATGTTTAAGTCACTTAAGCTCCAAGTGCAAGACGGGTCTAATTCGAAGATCGCGTGAGTGTTTGCAGTTTGGCAGCAAGTGACCTCTTAAATGTTGCGTTATGAGACAAACCCTATAATTTGCCGCCCTTGACACATGAACAGTAGCAAAGGATTCCAAATATCAACGATTTTACGCTTTTCGTGTGTTGTCCAAATTTATATTCGGTGAACCTATTCAATTGACTACCGTATATTGTAATAATTTATGAATAAAAAATTGTGTGGTTATTTATGATTATTGGATAAATATTGCGAGAAGTTCCTTAAACAACTTGGTTTCAATATTTACTTTAGCACAACTATGTCATCATAGTTATAGAAAAGGTAAAGTGGCGCCACGTACGGCATTCTAAGAAACTAAGATGGCTGCGTTCCGATACTACAAACAATTTAATTAGAATTCTATAATCAATCTAATAAATTATTCCCAAATTAAAATCTAATTTCTACATCATTTACCTAATGTACGTTTGATATGTATAAATAATGAGACTCGGTAATGACAGTTAGCTAAGTTCCATAAGTTTTTACAGATACACTTAGACACATATCAAATTTTAAAAAAATGTGTAGGTGTAACTGGTCTTATCGCCATAAAATGCGATACAGTACATCATTACAAGTTTTAATTTAAACGTGGGTACATTAAAAAAAATCTGAAATTAATCAGATACAGAATATGTACAGTCTCACGGTCTGTCGCAAAAATTATGCAAATCGAAAGAGTAATATTCCATTTCTCGTCAATAGTGTCACATTACGGGCTATTAGTAGTAAAAAGTGTTCGCCCGGTGTTGCCAACGGTCCACTAACGATAATGTGGACGCCACAGAGTTGACATCATGTAGAAATGATTGAACGCTTTGACAATTTAACTGAATATTTGACAAGACGTAACTAAACAGAGCACATGATAATTAATCTGATATTTATTTCAGATAAGTTTATCGCTGTCTTGTTAAGAATTTCTTTTAGACTGCTACAAAGCATTGATATATTTGTCAGTAAAATGAGTATCGTAGTCGTAATTTAACTAAAATTTTTATTTGCTATTCGAAAACCTTGACGCCAATCGAATTATGTACTTTATATTGTATATTTATATTGTGATGGTAGCAATTATAAGATGACAAATTTATAAGGATGGAATATGGCATTCTATGTTATCTTCTTATTTAGGAGAGGAGCTCGGCTGATAATATTTTAATATAATAGCAATCACAGTCGATACAAGTCGAAGTAGTTGTGAATGAAAGTTAAATGTTCTTTTTGAAATGTGCTCAGAACACACTTTTTTAATTCCTTCAAATGCCTGTTCTATTAAACACTTGTGAAGTTCACACACCTGCGCTTCACGCTCCGTGTGTCGCGACCCTATACCTGCCTTCATATATTTACTAACATCGTGCGATAAATAATGAATTGTTAAAGAAATTCCTACCCATATTAAGAGATAGAAAAATACTAAATTGCCAGACGTAAAATTTTTATGTTCATATTTGTTAATCGTTATTTAAATCAATTCATTTAGATATTACAGAAATATATTTTTATAATCAAATGTCTGTTTTAATTATATAAGTAAGAATTGCTTGTAGATAAAAATTAGAATTTCCAAAAGTGAGACGTTTGAGTGACGTTTTAACGAAATCAGTATAAAATTATTACTTTCGCAAAGTTATTGTAATAAATATTTATTAGTAATTCGGTAATAATCAAAGACAAGTATTCTTCGAAGCGAAATCTCATAAAGCTTAATAAATCTCGTTTGGTGACCATTTATTTTCAGGGATTGCTAAATTGTCTTTAATTAATTCTAATTGAGAGTCCTTTAGTATCCTTCGCAAGGAGTATTATTGCGAACGCCCGCATCGTAACGTTGTGGGATATTTCTGACCCTCATGCTCGCCACACTTTCAATTTCACTCGAAAACCGTACAACTACTCCTATTAACGTAAATAATTAATCCCGCTGTAGGTATATTGTAATGACGTTGTAAAAAAAAATTAACAACTGGCAACATTAACGGCGTATCCTGTTTACATTGAGAAATGCTTTAACACTAAATCGCTACAATTCCACGCATACAAATTTCATTACGGGAACGATGAACCGATTTAGCTGTCAGACGCTCAACTGACTCGACTTCCTAAGAAAAGTGCGCGTGTAACGACCGTAATGGGCGCGGTTTATATTTTTATTGTCGGCGTGACACAATACTCTGCTACCGTTCGGGTCGCCGTGTAAGATTTCATTAGCTAGAAATCCGGGGAGTGTTTTTCCGGGCTTCCCAGCTCATCCACAATGGCGGCGCTTCCGGCTAGGTTCCCGCCAAAACAGAAATAAACTGACCCACTTGCGCGGGCACACGTCCGGCCGCGCGCGCTTGCATTTCCGGATGTCGTGTCATATTTATGAGTTATGATTTTTTTTCACTCCACGATTTTAAAGTTTGATCAGTTTATTTATTCTGTTTTTATTTATCTATAGTACTAAAATTATTTAAACAATTTTATCGTAAATCTAGAATTATTTTTATGTTGCAATTGTCTTTACAGGATCATTTTTATTATTTTTTATTTTTAGTTAAGAAAAAGTATTTTCTTTTATTAAGAATGATACTTTAGTAGCGCAAATACTTTATTGATAACTCTTGGCTCTGCTAAGTGTTGTTTATTACCTATTTCTTTACGTAGCACTACTGCGAAATGGCAACATTTACTGACAAGAGTGATTTTATATATCACCTTATTTTCTATTTTAAATATATTGCATATATCGCAATATCCGAAAATAACGATTAGTATATTATTCATTTCTATATTCATAATATAAGTCACATCATTGACACATGTCGTTCAACTGTAAAACCTTTCTTCTTCTCTCCTTTTCTGAGACCAACCAACGTTAAAACAACAGTCTACCAAACAAGCCTAATGAGTTTGCAGCCCTGGCACGCCTTAGAAAACATTTTGGAGAACTCTACAATGTACAGGTTTTCTTACACCTATCACTGTTACAAATATACAGTGCACATAATTTTGTAAAAAGATAATACATAGGGTCAAAACAATCACCATCACCAACTCAAACTAAGAAGGTTTAAACCCATACCCAACAAAGTTGTCATAAAAACGTAACATCACGCCTGTAATCCCCGAAGAGGTAGGCAGTGAAGTGTAGTACACTCCAACGTTTCATTAGTTACGTTTAAGTCCCATGGAGTAGGGGGTGGGGCTATTGCCATACTGCGGGCACTGATGCAGATTCCGAGTCACTACTAGAAAGTCACTACTAAAAAGTTGTCATAGCGCACAATGTCCAAAAGTACATACTAATGTACAAAATATATTCAAATACATTTTTTACACACCCTTCTCATTCAGAGATGAGACTTTTATTTTACAGCGCAATTATTAAAGGATCTAGGATCATAATGATGATGATCGCATTTTCGTCACAGAAAAGTAGAGTATGAATGTATTATAGCACGTGTAACATTACGCCAGCTGATGGGAGAGTTCTATTTCGACAGCGGCGGTGGCGCGCTCGGCCAGCGGGAGCTTGTTATTTAATTAGAGGCGCATTAATTTCGTAACAGCCACTTCCGCCGCGGGGGCGCGTCTAGACTGTGCTCGTGTTCCGTCGCTTTTTCAAATTGTTACTTTGTCATTTCATCGTGAATGTGATATTGCAAGTTTTACAAGTCCTCTATTGTCTCGTTCGTACTGAGCTAGAGATTTTGGCTTCGATTCGCGGGTCAGATGTTATGGGTTCATTCTAACTAAAAATCGTTTTTCGCTCTTGTGATTGCTCGGAGTCTGGATTTAAATTGATGTAGGTCAATGGGCTCAACTCCTATTTCATGGTGGAATGAGACTGGTGACATGTAGAAGTGTATTACATTCCTCCGCCTATCCCTTCAAGTGACACAGGCGTGCAATTATCTTATATTATGTTACAAGTGCTCCAGGTAGAGTGACAATATATACAAAGTAGTTGTCGGTGGTTGGATGCGAAGAACCGAAGATCGAGCTCAGAGCCATGCTATTGGAAAGACCTGTGTCCAGCAGTGAACATTGGACCGCGTCGGATATTTTTATTGTACTGACCTAACCGCTAGAAGCTGTTTGATCATTACGACTTATAACATTGCCCAAGCCTAGATTGGAATAAGGCACAAAATGTTTTGTCAAATTTTTTATACCTTACATAAATACTGTGTGTACAGTCAGCCCCAAAAGTAAATGAACATATCCACATATCCAACACCACTATACGCTTTAGTCGCGTGACAGCACCACCAAAAGAAGTGGATAAACATAGTAAAATATCAAAATAACTGAAACAGTAAACTGCGAAACGTAGCTGAACATTAATTAACCCAAACGTCTTACGACATTTGACTGATTCCTGTACTAGTATTATTAAGCGACCGATGAACGCTTAAGGATTTTAGATACTATGTCCATTGCCTCTATATCCCCTACCTTTTGCTGTACAAAAAAGAATAATTGTATTGCATTATATTGTATTGCATTGTACTGTATTGTATTGTATCTGTTTATCGAGTTTTGGGGCTGACGGTACCTATAAACATAAGTGATTTTAAAACGTCCGCCCGAACGCCTGTCGCAACGCTGACTCATAACAACAAATCGAAAATGTTTTCTTAATGACGCCATTTGATTATGTACTGTATCCTTTATTATTTATCTACATAGAGAATATGTTGATTAAAATATTTATTCGTTTGTAATATATTTTAATTTAGCCAATCTTTGTTTTTACCTCACGTAACATCACATTTGTCTTTGAAATTTCCCGATAGAAAAATCCGATAGCTTTGAAGATCGAACCCAGGAATTCTCTATCGGCTGTCGCGTTTGCAACCATTTCACCAATGAGGCAGTTAGTTATGAACTTAAAGTTAAATATCACTTGCTATAGCGGTGAAGGAAAACAGTACGAGGAACCCTGCCCAACTGAGCGTCATCCATGACGTTTTAAGGCGTGTGAAGTCTTGCAATCCGCACTTGGTCAGCGTGGCCGTTTATGGCCTTAGCCCTGC
>DWJK01003485.1:0-13075 GCA_018248815.1 Croniades pieria auraria
CAATAGGCTCGCCACCTATTCCATGGGACCTAAACGTAACTGGTGAAACGTGGGAGTGTACTACACTCCTCTGCCTAACCCTTCGGTGATTACAGGCTTGATGTTACGTTTTTCGTGATGCAATTTCAAAAAAACATTTAATGAGACGGTCTTTTTTTATCTTACGGTCTTATCAATATTTTAATTCAAAATAATAATTATAAAGATGGTTATAATGTTCCAGTACTACAATCTGCTGTCTCCCCTTTGGGGAAATACAACCGTAATATTATGTTAAAATAACCACAACTGCTACGAAAGTGTAACTTGTAAGTACATATAACATGAAAATAACCAGTCGTTCTTGTTTTTCTTGTAAAGAAGATACTCTTCTTTCTATCAGAAAACTCGTCAGTTTGCTCACCATTCGTTGAGATTTACTGTAAGATTACTTTACAGTCAGTATTAGTGGCGCATCTGTTCCCGGCGATAAGACTCCAGTCCCATATGCGGTTGATACGAGCCCATATGTGGTTGATTTCATTAATAGCATGCATAAATTTAATGTTACAAATCTTCAGGCGAAACATGTCTAGTTTGTAAGGATAGAAGTATCTGGGTTTTGGTGCTCTTTGTCTACCCCGTACGAAACCTGGCGTAGCGATACAACAATAAAAAAGCTGTAAATCTCCGAATACACCAGCCAATATGTATTTTTGGCGGAGTTCAGCGAATATAGTAACAGTTATACGTCAAAGTAGTGAGATATACGAGCGCTAACGTAGTCTCGTCAATCATAAGGTCTTATGGTGCAAAATGTTTGTCACGTCGTAAATTCTGACGAAAACCACATCGTCTGCTAGCGGGAATGTAGCATTAACACACACAAGCGTAACGAGTCCAAAAAATATGTTTATTATTATAAATAAACAACAAAAATGTCTTTTTTTTTCAATTAAGCTCCTCCCAGTAAAGGTTGTCTGGAAGAGATCGCTCGTTTAACGATAAGACCGCCCTTTGTTTTTACCGAATTTTCTTATTCCATACTTTGTATTTTTATATGGTATGCAATAGTGTTTGTATTGTATTGTATTATTGTAATATGAATGACGGTCCGTTGAACAGTTATAACACGTCTGTAACATTTTTTTTTATTTTTCACTCCGTGCTCTCTGCCTACCCCGTAAGGAACCTGGCGTGAAGATATGTACATATGTAACATTATTGTAATGGTAATGTGAATTAGAACACCACGCTTATTATTTTATAACATGCTGATTATATTGTAAGGTTCTGTCTACAGCACGTGTTTCACCAGCTTATCTATCTTTGCCGCTTAGCAGCAGTGTTTGCATACTGTATTTCAGTTTAAGGAACGGTGAGCGTTAGTTAAGGCGTTTTAATAAATGGTAAAGATTATTTCATCAGCGTTTTAAATCGTTAGATAGCGCGACACCGTACTTTTACTTCATCCCAAATACAACCGAACAGTATTCTGAAATACTGACCTACGGGACTGCCTGAATCATCAAGGAGTAGGCAGGGAAGTGTAGGACACTCCCACGTTCCATCAGATGCATTATACGTCCCGCGATGGAATAGGTGGTACGCCAATTGCTAAATACCCGGTATAAATCCAGACTCCGAGCTACTACTAGAAATTTCAATTAGAAAAACCGGATAAAATATCATCCGACCCGGAGATCGAAGCTTTTCGATTAGCAGTCGCGCTTGCAACCACTCGACCAACGAGGCACTCAAAAAGTCAGTTCACTGCCTTCAAAATGAAAAAATGCTTAATTTATTTTTTATTTTATGGTAAAATTTATTGTTATGCACTTAAACGAAAATTCTTACAAGGATACAGTAAATATTTATGTTCAAGTTCAAACCAAACATGGGGTAGACACAAGTGTTTACGAATAAAATCTTTTTTTCTTTTTATCAGTAAGAAGAAATGAAAATGTACCTTGCCATTGTTTATTATCATTTTTTGGGTGGTCCATTCGGAACTCGTTAACACGTTGTTTTTTTTCAATAGATAATATTATATTTGATCGTTACCGCGGTTCAATCAAACATCATGATTGCTGACCGGATCAAGTCATCAAGCCTGATGATTCATTGAACGACGGCCAATTAGAACCCAATATAAAACTGATTTTCATTTTTAATTATAGGATCCGGTTAACGTCGGACGGTTAGGGTTTTTGTATACGAGACTACTAAGAATATAAAGAGAGTGAGGAATGAGAAGAAGCATGTCAGGTCTGTAAAGTTAGAGATACTTGTATTTAGCGCTCGATGCTTTCTGTCTATGTCGTAAGAGACCTGGCGTGATGATATAATAATAGTCCACTACGATGAAAGCGTTCGCTTCAATTTTGGGCTGCCCCAGTATCTGATAGTTTGGATCAAAATGCATAATAAGGTTAAAGAGTTTAACGAATGCTAATGAAATTTGCCAATGAATTGGTATTAGGACGTTTACTTAGTGACAACTATTTATTAGATTGTTCTAGAAAATGTCTCGTAGTTTTTACGAATATACAGAAAAACGTAGTGATTTTTCTATGCCACTTTTAGGTAAATATTTTAAACATATAGAGAAGTTTTTAACTGGAATCCTTGATGGTAATATTTTGCTATCTTTATAGGAAAACAATACATAATGATCCTAAGAAATTACCTTTACTTTTGTTTGGATTATTCACGGATAGAACATTTTATGACCGAATATGCTTATTAATTGAACGCGCATCTTTTTTTTATATATTATCAAAATTGAAGTTTCGAAAATGTTTGGCATTTATTGTGCATTCTTTTTTTTTAATTATCGAAATTATAGTTTTGATTGTTCTTATTAATTAATTGTGCGTCCTTTTTTAAATATTAGAATTGAAGAATCGAATATGCTTATTAATTAATCGTACGCCCTTTTTTTAAATATCAAAATTGAAGAATCGAATATGATTTTTAATTAATCGTACGTCCTTTTTTTTAAATATCGAAGTTGAAGTTTCAATAAAATAGAGTTTCTTTTGATTTGGATGGTGGATTACACTACACATCATAGTGATTGCGGTGTGATTGGTGTCTCTATCAGACGATTAATGTGGTACACGCTGTAAAATTAAATTTATTTACATACCGATAAACAGAGTGATTTCTGGACGTCTATACATACATAAACTCGTACTTACCCGAATTCCATTTGGCCATAACAGATAATTTCATTATGTTAGGCACTAAAATGCTGGATAGCTATGATTATAAGTAAATAAATTTTTCAAAATTTTATGTTCTGTAGCTTTTAAAGTTTTATAGCTAGTTTTCATTTGGGTAACTTTCTTACCTTAAATTTGTTTAACTTTCTATACTTTTATATGGACGTTAGTGAACGAATGATTAGTACCTATCACATTTTATATAAGTTCAGTCATACGACAAATTTATACCAACCTATGAATGGGAATTCTAAAATTGGAAGATATGGATAAATTAAACTGCGATTTGTTAATTTATTATGCGATCTTACATGACAATCCAATTCTGGAACAAGCCTAAAAATATCGTAATAATACTGTTACTATTACGAGTATATCGTCACGCCGGTTTCCATAGGGGGTTCACAGAGTGTTGAGAGCCAGTTACATTTACCAGCCGCTTACAAAATCTGTCGTGACTCTCCTACTTTTGTTCACCAAAGTTCGATCTTACAACCCTTTTTATTACGAGAAGAGACTCGTGTCCAACAGTGAAGTAATAAAAGCGTTGATGATTTTGATGCTATCTATGGGACTCAGTAACCATTTACACCAAGTGTCCTGGAGATCCATTAGATACTTCAATAAGGCAGAGAAAGGAAACAAGAAGCTACTCGTTACCACTGACAAGTACTTCTATGCGACGTGTACCTACTAAATGTACGCTGATAAGATAACAACACATGTTTTTGTATGAGCGTCCTAATTGATTTACTATGAGTTGTTTTTTGTTGTTACTTGTTAACGGAACGACGGGTATTGACGGGTATTGAAGAATGATTTATGTGATAATGGACAGGGAAGGGATAACCTTATATATATTGTTTGGATTTTTTATATTCACGTTAGGTGTTCGAAGAGTCGCAAAATACTGCTAAATTCTATGCACATCTTTGATATTATTACGACTTATAAAGCTCTGAGTGATTTTTCAAATTGTCCTTTTTATTGACATTTAAGTTTAGCCTTTTTCCGAAGTAATTTCAAGTTTTGCATTGTTTTCCGTATAATTCTACATAATTGTGTTGAGACTAACATAAAATTTTCATTATTCTATATTAGTAACCGGATTTTTTTCTATTTTTATGCCATCTATACGATCTAGGTTGAAATATCACTTGATTTAATATCTCCAAATCACACTCAAACCAAAAACAACGAGAGGCAAAAAGGCAAACGCCCAATGCCATATTAAGCCTTACGTACGATAAAAGATCTTCTGGATTCGAATTGTGCAGAAGGTTCGAGAAGTATCAATTAGTATAGGGTATGTTTAAATTGAATTAAAAACGAATAAAATGTTATTTATTTCCATTTAAGTAACTTATGGCTTAATTACGATCTATTGACCAACTTTAATATATGTAAATGACGGCGTTAATCGATTTCGAGGTTTTATGGGCGCAAGTTTTGGAAACTCTCGTTGTTATAACGGGATTAATGAACCCTAACATTGCCAAATACAGGGAATATATGAGCCGTTACATTGTTATCCGTGATAGGTATAATGGGTTTTTATTGTCACCAACCGTTTTGTATTAAATCGAATTACTATTTGTAAATTGCTTTTTGTTCGTTCAACTATACAGTTGTAGATGTTCCATTTCGGCGCCATCAGCGCCAGTCATCCATACCGCAGAGTTTGAAAACTAAAGTTCTCAGCCAGTGCGTCCTACCAGTCATGACATACGGAGCTGAAACGTGGACACTCACGGTGCGCTTAATCCACCAGTTCAAAGTCGCTCAGCAAGCTATGGAGCGAGATATTCTCGCAGTCTCTCTGAAGGATAGGCTCAGGAATTGTATTATCTGACTGAGGACCAAAGTCACCGACATAGTTCAAAGCATTAGTTCGCTGAAGTGGTAATGCGGTGAGCATATTTGCCGAATAACTGACAACCGGTGGAGTAGGCGAGTTCTAGTGTGGAGACTGCAACTCGGCATACGTAGTGTAGAACGCCTTCCGGAACGGTGGAACGACGATTTGCGAAAGGCTGCAGGCAGAGGCTGGATGCGACAAGCCGATGAGAGGGCGCAATGGCGCTCATTGAGGGAGGCCTATGTCCAGCAGTGGACCGAAATAGGCGGATAATGATGATGATGATGTTGATGATGAAAGGTTAACCCTTGGGGAAGTCGATTGTTGATCGAAGTCGAAGTTTGATGGTGCTGCTATTGTTAGAGTAAACTGGGCTAAGCATAGGATAGGATTAAGTAGTTCCTATCATCACTCAAAGAATAATATTCACAGTTTTTCACTGGACCAACGTAAAAACTTAGTAGAGAAGACATCCTTATGTTTAGTATTGAATAAGTTGACGACAGCCTGAGGACTTCAAAAGACCTAAAAAGTGTCTGAATACTGTGAAAAGCTAATTATATTTTTATGCCGAACTCGACTGGATGAATTACTGTACAGATAGTAATTAAACATTAGCAAAAGTCAGGTCAGAAGCGCAGGAGCCAGCAGCAGTAAATTCTCGCCTAACACTGCGTTAAATCTTGGAATCAAACAATGTCCTTGAATCACTTTTACTTTTCCTGTGTCTGTCTCTCAAACTCTTCAAACCGAATAGAACTCAGGAATTTCCGACGACCTTTGGTCCATTCTGCACTGCACATTATTTTTTAATATCTATCTTTGTACCAATCTGGCTCTTCCACCTCCTGACCTATGGTTTCCTTGTTTCTGTTAGTCCGGGTGATGGACATGGAGGCGGAGCACAAGGAGCTGCTGCTGCGGAACGTGTGGTCGCGCGGTGAGCGGGAACTGTTCCGGGAGAAGTATCTGCAGCACCCGAAGAACTTCGGCCAAATCGCCTCCTTCCTGCCCAGGAAGAGTGTCAAGGACTGCGTGAGGTGAGCGCACCTTGCGATATTACTGATTTAATTGGGGATGATTTGATTGATTGAAAAATTTCGTTATTATTGTGTACCGCGTAGCCAAGATACTGTAGGGTACTGTAGGGATATATTCTCTGTAGAGACTATTGGGTAATGTTCGCCACTGTTGAGCGGAAGGCCATAGATTCGATTCCTTGGTCGGGTATTATTGGGTTATCGTGAAATTCTTAGTAGTAGTAGATTCTGGATCTCTGCCCAATATATGGCAACAGACTCACCACCCATTCCAAAGTGGGACGCAAACGTAACTGGTGAAACATGGGAGTGTACTACACTCCGCTACTTGACTCTTCGGGGATGACAGTGTTCACATGGTTTTAGCTTAGTTTTAATTTTAAATGTAATTGATATGGGATACTTTGATTTATTCGCTTTGGTTATTTTTATATATCTGCAAAAACTAGTCATAAATGAGGTTTTTTATTTAAGGACCTGGATTTATGGTGACGTTCATTAACGATATATACAAAGTCGTGTATCATCGGACACCGACGGCTCCTCGAGGAGTCGATATCGACGTTGCTAAATTAGTTTTTATCATTAGTACGATTTAATTAATTTCGGAATATCACGGTGGGAGCCGTAATGAAAATAATACGTTAAGTATATAATGCAAATGCCCGGCGGGGGGATTACGAGCGAAAAACCCCCGGGGGCGACTCACGGTCGGCGACGGGCGCAGACGGGCCGACGACGGAAGCGGCCGGCCTCGTAGCGCCGGGCACCGGCGGGGCGGAGGTGACCACGAGGCGGTCGGTTGCAGGTTCTACTACCTGTCGAAGAAGGCGGAGAACTACAAGCAGCTGCTGCGCAAGCCGCGCCAGCGCCGCCACGCGCGCCCGCGCCACGCGCCCGAGCCCGAGCTGCCCGCCGGCGTCACCACGCGCCTGCAGCGCTCGCAGGGTACGCGCACCGCACGCACGCACGCGCACGCGCACACGCACACGCACACGCACGAACACATGTGTCGCTTATTGCACGCTACGCCGCTTATTACTGTATTCCTTTTTCCGAGCAGAACTGTTTGGGTCCAAGCGGTGGGTTCATATTAAAAGTCTACAATAAAAGTACGTGGGACATTCTAGATTCGATTCGTTGTAAAACCGTCACGCCTGTAATCCCGAGGAGGTGAGCGGAGAAGTGTAGTACACTCCCACGTTTCACCGGTTACGTTTACGTCCCGTGGAGTAGGTGGTGAGCCTGTTGCCATCCGCCGGGCACTGATCCGGACTCGGAGTCCCTACTAGAAATTCTAAGTTAGAAAAATCCAATATTGCGCGACCCGGGAATTGAACCCAGGAACCCCCAATCGGCAGTCGCGCTAGCAACCACTCGACCGACGAGGCGATCGATAATAAATGAATGTTCAATTCGCTATGGTAACGATTATTCATGTGACAAATAATTATACTCATTCCTGTATCCAAATACTATTTATTTAGAAGCTTCACCAACACAGCGCAATAGTATGTATTTTAAATTAAATTTACACACAGTACATTTCACATATTAATATACAAACAATTGTATATTCACTAAAATAATATGTCGCGAAATTACAAATATTTTCATAACTTTTCACCTATCAGTACTCTAATACCGTGGCCGCAACCATATTAAAAACAATACAGTAACATTTCAAATACTAAAGACGATTTCAACAATACAGCTTACGAAAGCTTAGTTCTGAGGGATGTGTACCGTATACGAGTATTGTGTAACAGGTTCAGCGCGGACGGAGAACAAGGAGCCGAGCGTGGAGGAAGGCCTGGGGGCGGACGTGTCCGGCATCCCCGTACCGCCCGCCGCGCCCGCTCACCCCGCCAGGTACGTGGGCGTGACGTTACTGTTGACAGAGAGACAGGAAGAAAGAAATACATTTTTTTCGTCTAGGAAGCCACTACAGCGTTGTTTACATGTAAGGCTTGAAATAAAAAATATTATTAAAATAATGGGCGTACGGTAACTATTCATAAAACAGATACATTCATTTCGTCTACGCTTTTACAACATTATATTAATGTATAGGCTTCAGACTACATTTTTAAATAAGCGTAAAACAAAAAAAGGCGTTAAATTAGTAATTCTGTACGACTTCGTGGCTAAGGAATTAGCCTAAGTCGCGCAGTAACTATGGCCATTATTGTGATGATTTTTTTTTTAATCAACTCGACTTGTAGGACGATATACCAACACGAGTCATCCTCCAAGGAATCACATTTGGACCTAATAACGCTATGGTTGATGTTAAAGTAATTAAGGTCCCTAGTTGGAATCTGAAATCAAACATCTTCAAGATGTATTTAGTGGTAGAGTAGGCCACATGCCAGGAAAGCGATCTGCATGGATTGGTTCCACAATACAGGCTCTGCCAAGTCAGCGATCTAATGAGCGCAATGAGTTGTAACCAAGACATTATTACTATTTTTATCCATTTTAAGAAATCCCTGTCGGAACATTCGTGACTGGAATCAGGGCAGATATATATTTGTTATTATCAGATCGAAAATGTTCACTGGCCAGTAAGGTTTGAACATTTTTAGTAACAGCGCCCTCTGTTAGCTATAAACTAGAACTAGGCATTCACGGGTAATGCTTCTAATGTAAGGGTTTCGTTAAATTTAGAAAGGGATCGTTAGAGGGCGGTTTCGATCCAATTTCAAACAGAACATTGATTCAGAAATGGAGCACTAGATGGCGGTAGGGTGTCGTTTAGCAACGGCTCCGAGGTTAACTAGAAAATAGTAAGTTTGATAAAAAAGTAACTACTTTAAATCTATGAAATTGTATCGTATTTAAAGAGTTACTAGGAGGAAAATAAATTATTAATATAATTTATATAAACTAAAATAATGCTCGAGAAAAGATTACGAATGTACGGAACCCTGGTTTGAAAAGTTCAGAAATGGTAATTCTAACTGATGGTAGACATTTCGGAAGGGAGTTAAAATGAAAATTAAAAAGATTTTTTAATCTCGCTCATGTATTCTGCTATTTAGTATATTTCTCACTAACCTGTCTGGTGTAACTATGTTTCAATTGACCAGTATGGTGCAATGTGACCTTGGCTCATCTAAGTGGAGACAGGAGAACCATATTCAACAGTTTAATTAGATCGTGATGATGACTTGCTGAAAATACTAAGAATCGACTTCGAGCAACTACAAATAAAAGCCCAGTAATATTTTGCCCGATTCGGTATCGAAACCAGGACCGGGGCAATATATACATATTTATATATGTACATACATATTTATTTTTATTTATTTTAAATTCTTTATTGTTTATATATAACTAGGTTACAAAGGGCGGACTTAATGCCTGATGGCTTTCTCCACCAGTCAACCCAGGGTGATGGTGAGAGTAAGCGGTAGACACAACAAAGCCGTTAGCAACATATTTATTGTGTTATCACATATATAACTAGTAACAATATTTAGATACTACATATATATATTATACATATACATGCCCATACACATATAGATATAAATACAACTATAAGTTCCATACATATATTATACTTACCAATTAATACATACGATATATACAAAAACAATATACATACATACATATAGAAACCACGGTAAGATAACCTAAGCTTTTAGATAATGTAGTCGAACTGATCTCTAATGATCATCTATCGAATTTTTTTTGGTTTGTTACGTATTAAAGTTATTTGCTGTTTTGTTTTGTAGTTTTGTTGTTCTTATTACGTTTTTATTTGTTTGCTCGAGAGTGTGAAAGAAGTACGGCATGTATGCGAGGATAGAGATATTTGGTGCACCGAGCTTTCTGCCTCCCCAGTAAGGAACCCGGCGTGCAGATATGTGAATATGTATCATTGGTTAAAATAAATAAGTTGTTTCATCACAGATACATCAAAAAAGATTTTTTGGACATTATCGTTTTTGGCGTAGATATACGATTATATGCAATCACATATTGATGTCGACCTTGCTTCGGTCACTGTGATTTTATGTTCTTAGCCCAACTGTAAGGATTCTAGCATCAATAGTAATATTCGTTGTTTTTCTATCTATTAGGACTTTCATGCATACAATGAATAAAAACTGGCTTGAATAGTCATAAACACGAAAGCTCACTGAAAGCTATGGGGCAGTCAATATTGATAGCTTCATACCACGTGGCACTTTAAGTTCACTAAGGTTTATAGACTGTTTGTTTGAATTTTCAAAATACATAGTTGACATATGTATGTATGTTTAATTTACAACAAAGAACAGTCCCTACAGTTAATTATGATGTCCCTTAATTATTAATGGCGCTTAAGATTATAAACGTGAAATTATTTTAAACGTAACATCACGCCTGTAATTCCTGAAGTCGTAGGCAGAGGTGTATAATACACTCCCACGTTATTTTAAATTTGTTGGATTAAGGCCAAACTCGTATTTAACGGGTATTCACGCCAAGCGTAAAAATGGGACGAATTTCGGTTCATTTGAATGAATCGTGATTATGCTCGATTGATTTTTTCAAATTTAATTTAGGTATGGATTGATCTTTTTTTATAACTTCACCGAGGTGTAAAAATTGCCAGGTGATAAAACGCAATGTTTTTCATTTGTGAATGTACGACAGAGGAATGCAGGGTATTTATCACTTTAAAGTCAGTCTGTATACTTGTATATATGTAAATACATTTGTATAGAGGGTTAGACAATAATATATTTTATTTGTTTCTTAATGAGTAACATTATTAATAGGTGTTGCTAGGTAAGAATAAAGTACATGGGCAGGTGCTGTTCTATAAGGCAAACACTACCTATTAAAAATCATATCTATACTTAATAATATATAATATCTTGAAGATGTTTTGCTGCAGAAAACTTAAACGCTTAGTACCATGAGAAATATCAGTTAGTGCAGTTAACATCCTGTCCTAGACCATTTTTATAAGCCCAGCATTAACATAAATGTCTCAATAACACCTATTCCATGGGACTTAAACGAAACGGGTGAAACGTGAAAGTGCACTACATTCCTCTGCCTACCCCTCTGGGATTACTAGCGTGATGTTACGCCTCAATAACAAGCAACAAGAAAGTCAACACGCAACTATATTAACGAATATATTTGTACAGTTTAGAACAGACAGGTAATGATTCTTGTGACGACGCCATCATGCTAATAAAGAATTTTGGAAGACATAAATTTTGTTCATTGTATACACAAACGTGGCAGTAATTTCATACAGAAACTATTAATTACAAAACACCTGTATAGGTGATTAGACAAGTACTAGACAGGAGCATAAATTGGACCCAGAGCGGCCGACGCGGCGGGACACGCTGCCAAGTCGCACGACCAACACTGGCACGCTGCGCGCCGACAATATTTAGATTTATACGCTCAATATCAGTTTGGGTAAACATTAAATTTCATAATATTTCAACCAATTAGTAAAATGTCATGTTTACGTTACATAAAATGTTTAACATGCGTAGGTTACGAATATTCCCTGAAGACATAAGAACATTTCACTCTATCGAAATCGCAAATAAAACTGTGAAATCTAAAACTGTGAATACTAATAATTGCATTAATGTATTCCTAAACAAAAATGTAAGGACATTACATATACATATAAAGAACATAATATTTGGTTCAGTGTTGCAAGATATAACTAGTATTGCGAGGAATTGAATAGAAAAAATGACAATTTTTCATATAATTGTATTTAGTTTATTTTGAACCGTTAGAAGGAAGGAGTACCTAATGTTTAAAAATATTCTAGAACGCGCCGGTAAAATGTTAAGATTATCAGTTTAAATAATTACCTACACCATTATTATTAATGAACAACACCTGTAGAGGTGATTAGGCAGTGACTGCCTAAGACATTATTTGGACGTGGCTGGGACGGCGCGGAGCGACAAACTACCAACTTGTATGGCCAATGTTTGATCAATAATTTGTACAAATAATTTACTTTTTTTTTCAATATATTCATATTAACAGAACGTAATCATATTTCTGAAATTATTTTGGGTAAGTTAATATCTATAAGAAGTTTTTTGCTTGATAATTTTAGTGCGGAGTCCAATAATATACATAGTTGTACAAATGTCATTGTACGCGTCAACAGTCACAATAATTCCAGCAGCGAAAATTAATTGTACAGCACCTGTTAAGGCGATTTAGACGGCGACTAAACGGGATGCTAATTGGACGCGACTCGAATGATTTCTGGAACATGTTGCCAATTTGTGCGAAGACCAGTCGCTGACTGAGTACATGTAGGAACCTTTCGTATTTCTACAATAAAATATATTTACATCAACACTATAATTAATCAGTTATTAGTAATATGGGAGAGGGAAAAGGCTGTGAAATGGGTGCATGGATGAACAGAGTGGGGGATTCAGAAGAAGCATGTTAAGCCTGTAAGGACAGAGATATTTGGCATTCGGTGCTCTCTGCGTAACCCGTAAAGGTGTTTGCGTTATAATAATGGCAATTTTTTTTCGTAAACTGCGATACAGATCCGAATCACAGCAGACCTGAGACAATGTTTTTATATTGTAGATTGGAAGACACTTAACACCTTTTTATGGATGCTGCTGGTAAATCAAGAAAATATATGTCCTGGGACTGATATAAAAATGAAAGGTAAATGTTGATATATGTATTAATAATAATTATTTCATTTTCAATGTATGTATAATGACAAGGTAGGACATGAACACGTCTGCCAAATGGCGACAAGCGCTCGCCGGCCGGAAGCACGCCGCGATTTCAGCGATTCTTCAGCTATATTAATTTACGTGACACTAAATATCGTACTCCCAGCCTTTAGTAAAATGTCACCAAACATTTAATGAGTTTGCCAATATTAGTTAATGATTTTGCATAATATTACATTTTAATTAAACGTTTGTATTCTATATTTATAAGAATAT
>DWJK01003486.1:0-13074 GCA_018248815.1 Croniades pieria auraria
TTTCCATGGGACGTAAACGTAACTGGTGAAACGTGGGAGTGTACTACACTCCTCTGCCTACCTCTTAGGCGTGATGTTACCTAATAATAAGTATTTATTACTATCATTCAGAATCCAAGGATATGTGACGCTAAGTATTAATTGGTTGCTTAAATAAAGTTCATGTTGCTTAAAAGTGAAACGTCACAATATTATAATTTATATTCGCTCGCTTTTGACGATCGGCAATTTAAAAAAAATCGTTCGGTGTCCTTAGACTAAAGTTACCATTTCTCGGTTATCAGTAGAGGTGCTGTAGGTAGGAATAAGTCTCTTCCAAAAATTGCGGATGCATTTCTTTGCGACCAAGATCGTACGTACGTAGTGTGCATGTAAAGTGGCACGGTGCCCGCAGTACTCGCTCGACGCCTTGACGTCATTGCACTACTACTCGTACATAGTTTTTCAGAAGTCGTAACCCGTGGCCTTGTTTTTCTTCCGGTGAAAATTACGGGAACAAAATAAAACTACAGGACAACGATGGAATTTGGAATCGTTTATTATATTATATTTACAGATAATTTTATTTGATAACATGGCTCCTACCTAACTTGCTTATGGCAAACAGTAGTTCTACGCTATGCACTAAAGGGCGCCGGCGCGGCGGCGCGGGATCTCTTTTATTTATTATTTATATATTAATTTTACATTAATCATTAAATATTTTATACACAGCCATGTCTCTCTCCCGCCAATGCGCCCGCCCGCCGCCCGCCGCCCTCCGGCGTCTATACATCTCTTCAGAACGGGCGCGCTGTATCTATATTGCTGCAAAAACCTTTTTTTAAATATAACTTTTGAGCATTTCGTACATTAACGTTCTCTAAACAAACCAAATTCATTGAGAAACTGTTCATAACTTGATATATTAAGGCCAAGGTTTTCCCTATACAGCCACGCCGTTTCTCTACAATTCAAAACGCACCTATTACTTAATAATATTATTTACAAACCGTCACTTAAACTAGAATGGAATTAGACCCTAAAATGAATATTTTGGAATAAATAATTTCACCGAAGGGGCATGTATCAACATAATATACAAACATGTAACATGTAAAACGAAGGTACAAGACGGCGGCGTCCAGGTCGCTCCCGCCCGCCTTTCTATCAACACTCATGTAATAAAATCATAAATTTAGTCTGATATGCAATAAAATGCGTCAAAATGCAGTGACAAGCAGAGCGCTGTCAAATACTACACGTGCGGGGTGCACCGCGGGGGCGGAGCCCGCGGCGAAGCAACATGCCGGTTGGTTTGCGAAACAATACGTCAGCATTCTTTAAAATATAATTGACTCGAAATCACTTAGTATCATTTACAACTGTTTCAACCAACACGTCAAGCAACATGTTGCATCGTCGGCAGATGATGTCGCAGCCCTCTTCATGCACAGCACAAAACCGACAAACGGTTTACAAATGCTTAGCTTTGTTCACCGTTAAATGCAGTCTACTCAGCTCGACTGTCCTGTACGGGACACGCCGACCGAACGGCCACGGTATATATAGTTTTACAAAACTTCGGCTAAATATCATTTGGGGAATAAATAGGACCGGTATAAAACATTGCTTGAATTATTCCGCAAATGTGAAATTTGAGAACACTTGAAAAATAATTTCTTGGCTACGTGAGTGACTGTTAAAAACTTTGGGAGTTTAGCGTATTGGCGACTCCCTCTATAACTTCTTTTACATTAATTATTAATAACATTAACAGTAGCTAAACACGCCGCGTGCGAAATATGCGGTCACGTGGCACGCCCGCTGACCGCGCCGCAGCACAGCTGGAGCCTCGCACCGCCTACGAACATTTCGGTCGCCGGCGAAGAGGATTTCATATATAGTACGAGTCCGTTGTGCTTGAAGTGGCACCCCGCTAGCGTGCCGTGGCCGGAGCCGCACTCGCTCCACGCTCATGTTACACCGTGCCCGTCTATCACAATTACGAGATATACATATATCGTATATGTATATATATATATATATATATGTACACAATGGCAGGAATGGATTTTGGAAAGATATTGTTTTTCTTTACATACATACATGTTATTGTTACCTTTTAAATTTCAAAATAAATGCTAAAATGTACTACACACGTGGAATTGAAGGACTGTCATCTGACTTCGATGACTTTCATTGAAAACCCGAAGACGAGGTCGAAGGGTTTTGCGATTTTCGTCTAAAACGCGAGGCCGTTAGAGACGAAAACCGCGGAATACTTTGGAATCGTGCGACGGCGCGGCGCCGCCGCGGGCCGGTGCGCCCCTCGCGTCTGCCGCAACATGTTTACCGATCGTTCCTCCTTCTCTATACAACTTAAATTTTACTCTGATAACGATTACACATCTTCACTGAAACCCAATCAGTTTAAACTTCAACGTGTATCTTAGACCAGCGGTCCAGAGGGATATGTGATAACATCCTGTAAGAGACAGTGAACAAATGTGATTCACTTTGCATGCACGCATACATCATACATACATCAAATATGATTGTATTTCTCAATATTTGTGTACGTTACCTTATATTATTAGGCATGATATTAATACTTGATTGCTCAAAGTTAATTCGTTTCTGAACAGTTAGCACGCTCACAGCGTTACCCTCAGACATGATAAGATACAGTTCGATATACATGTTACATAGCAGAGGTACACCGAAGAACCCTTGAAGAGATCGCTTGATTCGCCGTTCGCCCGCCGCTGCCTGCGGCGCGGGCGACGCACTACACCGTGAGGCTGGTGATGAGTTGCTGGCACAGCTTACCGTACTCGCGCTGGTCCCCGGAGATGCGTCTCATTTTCAGTCCTTTCTTCTCCTGCGCTTTGTTCTCGCACACGACCAGCTCAATCTGGATTCCGCCAGAATATTCTAAGTTGAGAAAGCCCGTTAACGCTTCCGCGTCGTCGTGTCTGTCCGTCTGCTCACTTGTCTCCACGAATATGTTCTGCGGGGGGACCCTCGTGTTAATGGTCTCTTTCAGCAGCTCTACTATCCTCTGCGAGTCGAGCTGCGAGCACATGGTACTGAGCGCCACTTCGTAGTACTCCTGGACGCAGGACACCTTTTGCGGACTTAGAAGGATTGGTATTTTCTGCTCCTCGGGCCTACACACTTCAGTCAACCGTAAGTCCATAGTGGAGCGCTGCAGCTTTTCCATCTCCTCCTGCCTGGGGTATTCCTCATCGCATTTCTGCAACTTATCTCTCGACATGTACACGTCCTCGCAGTACTCCTTGACTTCTCCGAGCACCCCTTGAGCGGAGAACGACGAGCGCGGCGTCTCCCCTCGTTCCGAAAAACTGCTTCGTCCAAAGTCACTTCGTTCCGAAAACGACGACCGTCCAAAATCGCCCCGTTCCGAGAAGCTCCCTCTGTCGGAAAACGAAAATGACTCTCGATGTTCCGAGAAGCTACCTCTGTTCTCGCTGAAACCGGAACTAATGGAAACGATGTTGGAGTATATCGAGTGCACGTTCTGCTCACAGTTGGGCGACGCGTTAGCCGAGTCGTTGCTCAGGGAGTCATCGCTGAACCCTAAAGACTTGTCGCTGCCTCGCCTCGGGTACCTATTATCTTCCGAGAGGAACTTATTCGTTTCGTCGATGCTTTCTTTGGGGGATTGCATTTCGGTGTCTTTGTCCTCGATGTCTTTGGGTAGTTCTAGAGGTGGGGGGGGCTCAGTTTCCTGACTAACTTTTCTGCCTATACCCTTAGTTATCGACGGTCGATCATCCATGTCTGAGGGTTCGGATATCACGAATTGAGGTAGTGGGTACTTGGAGTTCTCCAAGCTGTCGACGCTATCCTCCGAAGAGGATGCCACTAGCGTTATTTCAGAGCCCAAACAGTCCGTGAGACTGATCTGTGGATGTGTTGATGGCACATACGCAGGGAACTGTACTCTGTGCATTTCTGGAAACATTTTCGCATCGCCGTTGTGACTGCCGTTGCCAATTTCTTCTTGGATCATGCCTAGTGGAGAGCCAGGATTTGAGATAGGGGAGTTGTTCAACGATCTATGCGTCACCATGTGTATTTGTGGATGAACCATGGGGTGAAGTTGGGGATACTGTCCCGTGTCCATTTCTACATTGCTTCGAAGATCTAGAGGTGTGGCACTGGCCTGCGGGGTTCCTCTCGTTATCGAGCCGGTATGAAGATAGCTAAGGCCTTCTGTAATCTGATGGAGGGGTGAACCGGGACTGGCCGGTGATGTGTGCCCGGGTAATAGACCAAAACTGCCATATGAATGAATCGACTTGAGGACCTCCTGGGAGATGTTCACGTGCCCACTGTAAAGGTTGTGCAGGTTCATACCCATTTTCAGAGCCACGTCCTGCAAACAAACATGGTTAATTAACCATTATTTTACGCATTGTAAGACATTTATAAATATTGTCGCATTCGTTGATCGCATACGCGGAGTACTCTCAAAGAAACAAACACGAGCTGCCCCTCAGAACGGGTTCGCTCTCGGCGGTCACGTCCCGTGCGTTCAGACCGTGCACCCCGGCCAGCTGCGTCTACTCGTACTATTGTAAGGTATTACTACTAACCTAATTCCCGTTATTTCGTGAGAGAATCATACAAATGATACTCGTACGGGTCAATTACAATTCATACAATATTTTGGTTTCTTCGATCCCTTCATCTGAAAGGTCGACAAACAACGTTAGGCAAATTATTTAGGCTAGCGGCGTGTGGAACAGTGAGCAGTAGTGACTTACCGGTGGCAGCGCGGTTCCGAGCCGTTCGGCGCCGTCGGGCCGCGCCTCGCCCGTCGCGCCGGCCGCGGGCCCCGGCGGCGGCGCGGCGGGCAGCGGCGCGGGCGACGGGGGCGACACGCCGCCATGGATGGGAGATCCTGAAATCACCGCTTGGATATTAGTATCGCGATACATCGTCATGTATCATCGTTATCGTAGTCGCTGATGGTGCTCGTTTGTAACTAAATTTATTCGGCGTTGACGAGGATGCAGAAAAAAGTCAAAGTAGCATGTACGATGCAGATGCACGCCCCGATCCGTCATTAAGAACTAGGCAAATGACTACTTCTCGTGCTAGCTCGTATCGAAATTATTTATTTATTTACTCTTTATTGCACACCATAATTTGCTTAATATTGTTTTTTGAGACTATTGAAGACTACTGTATAGTTAAGATTACTGAGTAAGGAGACTAGAATTACAATGAAAGTAAATAATAAAATACTTAATTACTAAGATTCATAAGATTAAATACTGTTTTCTTTCAATTTTACTATTTTTCTCGCGAAAAAATTTACCATCGGCAAATATGCCGAGACCATCCCTCCCCTCAAAGTAAAATTAGATGAGATTCGACTTGAACCAATGGACGCCCCCTTAAATATTTAGCAACTTAATTTTATGCCTCGTTGGTGGAGTAGTTATAAACGCGACTACCGATCGGAAGGTCCTGGGTTCAAATCTCTGGTCGGGTACAATTGGATTTTTATAATTTAAAATTTATAGTAGTGACTCGGAGTCTGGGTCTGTGTCCGGTGTATGGCAATAGGTTCAGCACCTATATTCCATAAGAGGTTATTATAACTGGTGAAACGTAGGAGTGTATTACACTCCTCTGCCTACCTCTTCGGGTAATACAGGCGTGATGTTATTTTATTTCACTTTTAAATATTTTCAGTAACGACTGTCTCTGCCATAGCGGTCCAACTTAGTAGAGAGCCCTCCTGCGGTATGTGCGCGGGGAAAGAGGGATAAGCACACGAGTAGGGACGAGCCTATTGTCATACATCAGGTATAAATTTAGACTACAAGGCACTACTAGAAATTTTTACTAGAAAATCTAAATTATAGTATTCTGCCCAGAAATCGAACCTAGAACTTCTCGATCAGCAGTCGCGCATGCGACCACCGACTGACGAAATAAAGTTAAGCTAATTGTAAGAGTTTACATAAAAGTGAATATATATTTTTTAAAACAAAAGAATATTCATGCTGAGACCCGTCGTATTTCCACCGATTCGTGGATTTAATATGTAAGTCATGTCGTACCCTTACCGTTACGCCAAGTTTTCACTTGGCGTTTTGAACATTGATTTGCACGACTATTGAGTATGATGTACGAGTTATTAAATGTGGTACGAGTTATTAAATTAAATTTGGTAGGAGTGCTGAGCATTCAAAGTTAACGGGTGAGCGATAAGACTAGTGTAACAGTGAGAGCGTCTGTGTAGCGAGGGCGGCGGCACGCACCGGGCATGGAGGCGGAAACGGGCGTGGCGGCGCGGCGGCTATCGGCGGCCGGCGGCGACGCGCCCGCGCGCCGCTCCAGCCGCTCCAGCCCGCGCTGCACACACGTTCACAACTCGGATCAATACTCGATTATCTGCAGTGAGCGCTCGGCGGAGCAAGTCACTCGCCGAGCTGAACTTGTATGCTTCAATATAATTAGAGTTCGTTTTACGACAGAAGGCGACGCACCTGTAGCTGCTGGTACTCGAGACGCGCGGAGGCCAAGTCGTGCGCGGCGCGCGGCGGCGAGCTCTCGGCGCGGCGCACGGGCGAGTAGCGCTCGGCGTGCTCGCGCGCTGCGGACACACTCTCATCACGCGGGGCCACCGGAACAGTGGACCTCGCAATCGGGCACTCCCGACAGTGTAATATTTTTGAAACATCAGAGACTCCCACCCATTCTTATCATATTTTTGTCTAACGCTCGGAAACGAGATAGATGACTTAAGTATTATTTTACTATTTTCTTAAGTCTCCACTTAGAACGATCGTTCATGATCAAAATAATTACAAAAGCAAATTACTACTCTACGAAACACACAAACGCACACAGAGAGGACATTCACAAGCAACACTACGAACGCGCGTGCAAACAACTTACTTCGGGTTCGTCTCCGCGCCGCTCTTGCCACATAGAGCAGACTGTTCAACTTAAAAAAATTAAATCCTCTATTATATTGCCAGACCCAGCCTTCATCGAAAGCCTTAATTACATCTTCGATTGTAGTTAAAATTTACTCTCATCCCAATAACAAAATAAAATAAAAAAAATTACCCATTTCCTGCACAGTGGGCAACATTTGTAGCTTAACCCTCTGGGGCCCGGAATATTTCCTTTGCTTTGTGTACTGTCCTTGGTTAGGAGTGCCGGCCGTGATGGATCCCTGGGAGGCTATGGACCCCAAGCTCTGAGTCTGGTAGCTGGACATCGGATTCGCGTTGAAGCCAAAATTTACAAAATTCGTCCCCAAATTGGCAGCGTAACTGCCAAAGTTGCAATAAGTGTAGTCTGCGTTAAAGCTCTTGGTGTCGTAGTTGGGAATGGGCGTCCCGCTCACGATGGAGCCAGCGGCGCCGCAAGCTGTCGTGTTCGTCACGGAGCCCTGGCTAGCCCCGCCCACTCCACTTATCATTGAACCTTGATTATTCATCCCAGTGAGCAGACACCCTTGGGCGCTTGCGGGCGTACCGCTCATGGTTGCTATTTGGTTATCATATTTATTTATTGCCAGCCCGCTCACTATAGATCCAGGGTTGCTAACGGGTACCCCGCTCATCAAAGGCCCCTGACTGTTTATGTGCATTCCTCCAATCGTCGAGCCCGGGTTTCCAATGGGCGTTCCGCTTATTATAGAGCCTTGTACCGGGTTGCTGGCAAGCATCGTTTGATTGGGAGACACCACAGTGCCGTGATTAGGTGAAAATTGCCCCATCTGTCCCATAGCGGGCGTGTAAGGTGATACAGCTTGGCTTATGGGAGTCCCAGTCACTATCGACCCCTTCATGGCCATGATACTCCCCTGCGGGATCGTCTCGAGAACCGGCTTCATCGACTTGGGATTCGCTTGTCTGCTCGTATAGTTAGGGATGCCGGCTGTGATGGACCCCTGATTGGTGGTCTGCGGCGGCGACGGCGTGTAGGGGAAGCCGGGCTGCATGGAGGGCGGCAGGTAATTACGGTTCATTCTTGCCTCCACCTCCATCACTAGTTCGGGACTTATTACTACAGGTCGTAAGAGAATGAAAAAAAATTAGCAAACAAAACAAACATCAAAATAATAGTTGCAAAACGCGGCATGCACTACCGACGTGGTGAGCGAAAATAAACCACTGACGGTGCAGCGAGATGGAAGACAAGTGGCACCCGCCGAGCGACGTCGCTGCCGGTGCAAATGCGGCGACACGACAATAGGTTAATTGCTCTTTATTTGTCATTATTATAATTTACTTCCATTTAACTGCACCTAAATAATCAAGCAATCAAAAGAGCTAGAATTGTAATATCAATTTCGAATAAACAACGTGTCCCAGACGCCATAGCTCGAGCAACTTCAAACGGGAGGACGGCCTGGTTGAAGCCTCGACTCGAGCCGGCCTATGCCATCTGCGACTTTTATCGTCGAGGTCACACATGTACATGAACGAGTAACATATTATTTAAATTTGTTTGCTAATGACGTCGCAAATGTTTTGAGTCCAGAATCAATCAAGTCACTTACACAATTATTCACTTAATCCACTGCAACAATAAAAGCCCGCGGTCGCCTTCAACCACATGGCCGCAGTAACTTCCGCATACCCGCAATAAACCAAAATAACTCTACATGGATACTTCTCTCCAATTTTTTAAAAACAGAAAACACTCGAATTTTTGTTGTACTGTTGACGTGCGTATGCAGCGAGAGCACCGTCACAAGCGTAAGTTCAGGGAATTAAGTGACAAGCGCCGGGATACTGCGATAACAACATAGACAACTATTAAAATGTTCATGTGGACGTTTTGAGACAACGCCATTAGCAAACAGGAGTCAACCGCTGGGTGTGGTTACGGCTCAATGCACAATCACTCTATCTACTGCGCCTGTGTATGTGTGTATGTGCGTGTAAGGGCGCGTGTGCGCGTGTGTGTGCGGGTGCGTGTGCGCGTACTGACCGGGCGGGCGCTCGGTGACAGTGAGCAGGCCGCTGCGGCGCACGCGCATGTTGCCTGACGACGACGGCGACGTGCTCGTCTGCGGAAAGACATACAGTCAGGACAGAGCATATTTCGGATTAACTTAGGCAAGTCACATTTTGTTACCTTCACGTCCGTTATAGTATAATCATTTATCGCAAGATTGTGGTCCACCAACGACGGTTACGTACGTACCATAACAGTGGTGTGCGCTTATGTAAGTTAGAAATTTAATTTGAATTTGAATTTTTAATGAATGCAAAAATAAAACATACATTTTTCTTAATACGATTAATGATTATAAATTACGTATTTAATGATTATGTTTAATAACAGGTTTTAACAGTCCGTGAGGAATACAATGAAACGGTAAATAGATTGTAATTAAACGAGGAAAAAGAAAGTGACATGCCTTAGATTACAATAAATTGTCTAATTGATTTGATAACGGGAACGGAAATGATTCGGAACGGCAAGGGAGCCGAAGCCGACGAGCCCGTACCTGTGGTGGCGGCGCCCCGGGTGCCGCGTCATCGGGCGTGGAGTGTCGCTTGCCGCCGCGCGCCGCCAGGTAGCGGCACAGCGCCGCGCCGCACTCCGCGCCGCTGTCCGACACCTGCGCACAGTACCCTCTGCAGCCTCTCCGCGAGCGAGCTCACATCCAACTACTACGCGACCCTGACCTAAAGATACAGGATAGTCGAGCCCGAGTTCCCTCTTACTTGGAGATTTTATGGCAGGCGGATCTGCATCTGCATCCACTGATCCGTAATTTTAAGGCGACATACCTATTCGTTTTCTTCATTAAGGAGGACATCGACTTTAAAGAGGCAACGAACAGAGTAGTGTTCGTTTTCTCAGACTCAGGGTCATATAAAAGATTGCAGCAACATTCGTAAGGAAGAAGAAAGCTTTAACGTGTAAATATAACAGGGCGACAGTGATGAGCAGAGCGCGTGCGAGTGTTACTGACGTGGTGCGCGGGCGCGGAGCGGCAGCAGGCGCCCTCGGCGCCGCGCGGCACGTGCGCGCCGCCGTCCGACGCACGCCGTCCGAACGACGACGCTGCCGACAACACGCGCTGTTAGCTCGCGGCTCACAATCTTTTGGATAGTTCATTTTTAAAACGAGACTGGCACCGAACAACTAGGAGACCGAATGTCTCGACCGCCACCGTGTGTTGGTTACCGACGATGACCGCTTACGTCGAAGAAGCGATTGTTGCAAAAATATAATTTAACAAAAATACGACCATCCCACTTTTTTAAGGAATGTAACCGAGTAGAATTAAAGCTGAATATATATTACAATATACTTTTAAGAGTTTGACGAACATCCTAAGAACTGAAAAGCGAAATGAACTAAAATCCTATCTCCTGATACTATCGGATATTAGTTCTTAAATCTTATGGAAAGTGTTCTGAACAGTTCATATTGTTCCAGTATAAAAATGAATTGACCACCAACGTCTCCAAACGCATATATTACAAGACTACAGTTGTGACGCTCCGTATCCCAGCTGCGAAGCCAACGAGGACGGGGACTCACCGTGCGTGAGCATGGCGTGCGGCGGCTTGAGCAGGTGCTGGTCCTTCACGCTGAAGTAGCGCGGCGGCTGGTGCTGCACCGCCGGCAGCTTCGCGGCTAGGTTCGTATGCGGCAGGAGAGACACCTTCGTAGACGCTTCCTGAAAGAACATGCACGTCTCGCACTTAGTATGGGTTAAACACGGCTTTACGGTGAGCTCACTGTCTTCCGTTCAGAATTTGTGAGACAAATCTGTCAATTGCCTAATATTTTTCGGGTGCGATATGTGTGTGTGTGTGAGTGCGCGCACGCGCGTGTGTATGTGTGCGTATACTCACGTCGAAGTGCGCGGAGGCGCAGAGCGGCGCGGCGCGCAGGTCGGCGGAGGCGGCGCCGCACGCGGCCAGCTCGCCGCCCTGCAGCACACACGCGCCCAGGTTAGCGCTTGCAATACACTCCACTACATCCCTATCTATCTCGCCGCGTTATAATATCTACACATGTACACTGCAGGTGGTCACACTTACTGCTTTAATCGCCACCCATTAATTTTGCTTAGAAATAAAATCGTGTAATTTTAGTGGTGTCCGTCCAGTGGTGTATCGATCATCCTATATAAGTTATCTCCTCAATGTGAATGCTACTGGCCGAAGTGGAGAGCATCACTTACATCGCCCAGGCTCGACGTCTAGGCACGTCTAGGGCGCTTCGTCACACCCGAAACCCCACTTTGATCCGAAATGGAAAACGAGCGCATAAAAGAAACTCCAATAATAAACTCGAGGAGTGGGCTACGTTCTACAGTGAACGAAAATTTATTAGCTGGCAACTACTACTGCCTAAACTTTTGTTTAATATACTCAATGAACACGCGAGTAAAAGCGGAGCGTACCTGCGCGTGGCGGCAGTCGCCGGGCCCCACGGTGTGGCGGCGCGCGGCGGCGGGCGGCGCGGCACGCGGCGCGGGCGCGCGCTCCTCCGCTGCGCCGGCGCCGAACTGCACACAAGCACATTGTTACACACCGGCGCCGGCCACCGCGCGGGGGAGGGACGGGGAATAGGGGACGTACCGTCTCCAGGTTGTCGGCGCGATCGTTGAGGTAGTGCAGCGGCGCGTTCGGCATAGTCAGCAGGCACGCGTCGTCCGTCTGCTCGGCCTCCATCTGCTCGTCGTCCGAACTCTACAATTAAACTTTACAGATCAGAATACAATATAGTGTGTCGATAGTTCTGGAATGTGCATCGTGTTCGATGGTAGCCACGCTCCACGACTGGATTTAAACTTGTTAAATTTTTACGTCAGCTGTATTATATATCTAATTAAATTGCGGTCTAACGTCACAAACATTTTTCAGAACGTCTTGCATTCTGACGTACCTGTCAGTACAGGACATGTGTCATTTTTTGAACTTCTACGTTTCCAATAGGCGGGTCGGTCCCGGACGGGTCCTCGAAAAGAAGCGTAGTTCTAATGATAGAGTTACAACAGATTACTGTACGCATGATCGCAGTTTAATGTGGGAACTTGCGTGAGCTTACCTTGCAGCTGGTGAGATCCAGTGGCTGGCCTGTAGACGACTCGAGTGAATCTGAAAAAGTAATAATGAGCACTGCTCCAATAACACTTCGAAATATAATTATTAACGACCTATTTTCGAATGCTCAAACTGTAATCTATATACAACTAACAAAGCAGATCGTCTCATATCTCCCCCTCCTTAAGCCACCGCCCGTGCAGCGACTTCAATTGATTTCGCTGCCGGGATTCGAATTGCCTGCAGCGTCTTGTGTTAGCGATTACTGAACTTCTTTGCAGCCGATATTGCCATTGGATTCCATAACTGAAGTGATACTACATGCACGGTACCTCTATGGAGGGCGTTCCTATCCGCCTGTCTCTGCTGCAGCTTGTCCATCAACAGGTGGTATATCGCCGAGATGTGGTCGAACCGCTCCTCTTGCACCGACTGCGCGACAAACATATTTATTTATTCATACATATTCATATTAGACTCGTACTATTTACAAATGTAATGGCTTATTTGTATAGTCATTTATTACGGATGATATTAATGTGCATACAATATGGGTGCATTTTTTATTGATATCTTGCGGTAAGCTTCCTTTATATTGTTGTTTTATTTCAATCAGTTCATAAATAAAAAAGATATGCATGTTACTTTCGGATACACACACATACGCACGCACGCACGTACGTACGCATTCAGACGCACGAGCATGCAAACTTAAAACTCAAAATTTAATTCCACGCGAACGGAGCGGGCGTAACAATTGAAAAATATGGGTGTGTTGGCGCGCACCTGGTGCACGTGGCGCGGCGTGAGGCCCGGCAGCGTCAGCATGTGCGCCAGCACGGCGTCGTGCGCGCCCGTCGCGCCGCGCGCCGCACCCGCCGCGCCCGCCGCGTGGCACGCGCACGCGCCTTCCGACGCGTCTGCGCACGAGCGGACCTCGGTTACGCACCTAGCGTCGGGTACACGAGCACCCATTGCGTGAGTATAACGCGACCTACTCGAGACCACGTCCCGC
>DWJK01003487.1:0-13073 GCA_018248815.1 Croniades pieria auraria
AGCGTGGTTATACCGCCACGTGTCGGTCGCCAGGGCCTCGTCGGTTATCTAGCAGGGAGCACCGCGGGTCCCGAGGAACCCGCCGCCGGTCGCTTGTGCCACGTTGTTGTGCAGCGGCCGGCGCGAGCAGGTGAGGTTGGCGGTTGGGCCGGAGTCATGGTATTCCGTTCTCCCCTTACTCCCCAGCGGATTTTTTATTTTATTTTAATTTATTACACATTAAATTAACAAATTATTTTTGCTATAATCGTACACCGATGACCTTATGATTATAATTGGATGGATGTGAAACAGAGAGGAATGAAAGGAAATAGGCTTTAACGAAGTGGCAAATTGTTATTGCGGTACTTTAATTGAAACACGTCTACGCGGGGTTCCCAGTAGACACAAGGATAGAAACACTGTCGCATGACTGAATCCGTGTAAATGTACAAATATCAATCAACAGAAAACGCCCCGAATTTCGATTATCCTACTGAAGCGTTAGTTTTAATTCCAAACATGGGCTGATACATTTGTATTCATTTTGTATTTTATTAGGTATTTCCATAAATTGAAAGTGAAAAAAGAATGGAATGAAATGTATATAAAGGTACTGCTTATTTCTAAGAAGAAAATAAATAATAATAAGACAATCTTTTTGCAACTACACCAGACGCACAGAACGTACAGATCGGATGACCCATAACATACTCGTTGTGAACAACACGTTCCTATTGTTCATTTCAATTGCGATTGAAAGTACTAGTTACAAAAGCCGCTGTAAATACTACATATAAATTACTACTGCACGACACGTTTTTTTTAGGTATTTTTTTATTTTTTTTAATGCTAATTAATACAGTAATTTATTCCGTTTAATGCAACATTACAATTATTAATGAATACAGTATCATTACAACAACTCGTCATTGGTACTATCTGTGTGTGGAACATTTGAAGTCTGTGAAAGAATATAGTTTTTCTCAAAGCGACTCCTTTTGAGATCACGTCAGTGTAGATGATATCCAATTGTACCGAAAAGCCAGTTATTAAAATTGCGTAAATAATCTAAGTCCTAGATCTATTCTACGCTACATTTTTTTGTTTATTTTTTGTTCCTGTTTTTCTATTACTCCACTACATTAAATCCAAAATACTTAATACGAGATTTGAATAATATTCTAGTACGTAACAAGAGAACTATTAAATAATACGATTTCAACAAATCCCGTCGTCTTCAGTGCAAGGTCAGAGGAGGTTCGACCACGAAACTCTATGTAGATTTCGAGCAAGTCTATACTAACTCCACTGAAACCGGCGGGCTGAAGCAAGTGTAGACGAGAGCCAGCTGCTGGTTGATATTGCAAAGTATTTAAATATATTCCGAGACAGCACCACGGCCAAGCAACTTTCTGTTATTGCAGCTATATTACGATCTATAAGAATAACATTTAATCATTATTATATTAGATAACAATCATTTCTTTTAGAATAACTTTGATATTCACACTGATACAGCAGATGTTCGTGTTCATCATGTCGGAGTTTCCCGAAGCCCTTATTCCGTGATCTCGCTTCGATATCGATTCGAACTCGGAGCTCGTTGTCCACGAATCCAAGTAAGTGTGGCTGAAACAATGGACATTAAGGATTATTAGATGGGTTTTAAACGCTATATTTCGGTTCAATTATAAATATATTTTTAATGTGTCCACCAGAAATATCGAAGGTCTCTGGTTTGACGTGTAAAAGTCTTGCCTCGCAAATCCTCCACTGATTTTTAAAAATAAATTAAGGATTAAGTTGTTGGTGGAAGTTTAATATTTATAAACTTGAAACTTACATAGCTACTGAGAGATCAGATCGTGGCGATTATTTCATCTACAAAACCGTAGCTTCCGTGTGTAGCCGTAGCTTCTTCTGTCCATCCAAGGAAAGAGACTCGAATGCACTGCTATGTATTTGTCGTCAAATACTGCTTACTCATCTAGCAGGTAGTACTGCGAGTCTCACTGGAACCGCCGTAAGTCTAAAGTCCGTTAATTTCGTCGCGTTGTAGTTGACGGTCCCTCTACGACGCGTAAAAGTGTTCGCCGAGTCAAGTGAGATTCGTTGATCCCTTGATCTCTCGATCCCCTTGATCTTGAATATTTTTATCGCATACTTTAACTCCTTATTTTAATTAGTAGCCTCAAAACACATGTTATTGTAGCACAGTACACGAGTGCACACAGTAGCTCCGCTTGTGACGACCCTTGAGTCATGGTGCATTTTGCTTAGCTTCGATTCTCGTGTATGTATTTTGTACTGTGTTTCCGTTCTACGATATATTACGCCTACATAATTTAATATTCAATGTGTAAATATACATTTTCATAACGCTCTCCTACATATCTGTATTTAAGTAATTTACATAATAAAAGACCGAGCAGAAGTATAAAATTCTTCGTTCAAACGCCCCCATTGTTTGAGAACGAATACTTATAATTCAGACTTGGGCTAAATGTAACTAGGCTACAAGAAATATTCTAAATAATTTCTAGAATAAAATGTTGGGACTTGAATCTTACTTTGTTGTCTTTTGACACTCTAAAGTATAGCATTTACCTAATGGATATAGCCTTATAGTTAAGAATTACGCAAAAGTATTCAGGAAAGCACAGACGTATGCTCCCATACGTTCCTGTATACATAATGGACCTACCTAAAGTTCCTAGTTATATCATTTATTTGAAACCGAATTCTAATATCTGAAAGTGAGTTATTCACATGTTTACGAATATACGACTTTAGGTATTGATGTATGTCATTATGTATTCGTTATACTTATGTCTATGTCCACATAACAAGCATTATATTACGCATTTTCGTTATAAAATTCGAGAGAACTGTTTATAAATACTTAGCTATGTACTCGTTACACATATGTTAAAATAACTACAGCAAATATACAACTTAGCTTTTGAAATATAAATAACGCACACGTTATGAATAACACAGTACCTACATATATACATTTACAGCGCTAATAACTCTACATTTTTTTGTCATTTTGCTTTTTTAATTTTTTTCCTTATATTTTTTTTCTATTTTTAAGATAATTACTATACTATATTTCATTATTCCTACGGGTGTTATAATTGAGTGAACCTATTACTAAAAAGCTAAAATATTATGACTAGAATCTTAATTGATCAGTCGCAGTACGCTAGTCAACGTACAGAAGATCATTAACTAGCAGTCTTATAGGTGGGTATTAGTAGGTAGTTCCTATTTACATAATTGAACTACTTAAAATTTCTAGATATACAATTTCTTATTTACTTTCATAAAATACAAAAGATTAGATATTTATTACTTTACCTACATATATTTATTATATTTATGCCTATGTCAGCACTTTAAGCATGGTATATAACCGTTTTTATAATAAAATCAGAGCGTCGTACGCGTCAACACTATACAGACATTATCCTATGTAATAAATTGACAGGCGTCGCCGAGCAACGCCTGTGGTCAAGTCCTAGTCACGTGGTAACGCTTGTTCGAGAATTTTTTTGTCGATGCGATGCGCGGGCGCATGGCTTAAGGATATAAGATATAAATAGCACTTAGGTAATTTATATTAGTCTTATAGTTAAGGATTACGCAGAAGTTTTCAGGAAAGCACAGACGTGTGCTCTCATACGTTCCTATGTACACATTTGACTTGCCTAAGTTCCTAGCTACATCATTTGGTATTTGAAACCGAATTCTAATATCTCAACGTGAGTTATTCACATGTTTACGAATATACGACTTCAGGTATTCGTCATTATGTATTCGTTATACTTATGTCTATGTCCACACCGCAAGCATTATATTACGCATTTTCGTTATAAAATTCGAGAGAACTGTATATAAATACATAGTTATGTTCTTGTTACACAAATGTTAAAATAACTACAGCAAATGTACAACTCAGCTTTTGAAATATAAATGATGCACACGTTATGAATAACACAGTACCTACATACATTTACAGCGCTAATAACTCTACATTTTTTTGTCATTTTGCTTTTTTGACTTTTTTTGCTTACAATTTTCTTGATTTATTTTTCTATTTACTTTTAAGATAATTACGACACTATAATTCATTATTCCTACCGGTGTTATATTTAAATGAACCTATTACTAAAGAAGCTAAAATATTATGACTAGAATCTTAATTGATCAGTCGCAGTACGCTAGTCAACGTACAGAAGATCATTAACTAGCAGTCTTATAGGTGGGTATTAGTAGGTAGTTCCTATTTACATAATTGAACTACTTAAAATTTCTAGATATACAATTTCTTATTTACTTTCATAAAATACAAAAGATTAGATATTTATTACTTTACCTACATATATTTATTATATTTATGCCTATGTCAGCACTTTAAGCATGGTATATAACCGTTTTTATAATAAAATCAGAGCGTCGTACGCGTCAACACTATACAGACATTATCCTATGTAATAAATTGACAGGCGTCGCCGAGCAACGCCTGTGGTCAAGTCCTAGTCACGTGGTAACGCTTGTTCGAGAATTTTTTTGTCGATGCGATGCGCGGGCGCATGGCTTCACGACCGTCAATCTGGGATTCATCGCTGTATATGGGACACCTACTGCATTTGTGTACCCACCATTGCGCGAAGTTTGCTTCGGTTTTCCGAACTTGTCTAAAGTTCTTTATACTTCTTCCTTGCGTCGTTTATTACTGTCTTCTTCTGCTTTCCTACTTTCGCGATTTTTGTCGTGTTGAGGATATGTTGTGCGTGTAACAAACGGAATCAGATTTTCTGTCGGTAAAGAACGGACGTTACTGCTCCAATACACTCTGATACTCATACATTTTGGTTTTGTTGACTTTTTGTTTCGAATATCTTTGGTTTTAAGTGTTCTTTTCTGCACCTGATCTAAATTGCATTGGTATTGTGAGATAACAGTTCTTTATATTTGTGGAATACCAAGCTTTAATGTCTGAGGATCTTTTGGATTGCAACATTAAATCGGACCTTATCCTGATTGTTTGCGCAGAGAAGCGTGGTTATACCGCCACGTGTCGGTCGCCAGGGCCTCGTCGGTTATCTAGCAGGGAGCACCGCGGGTCCCGAGGAACCCGCCGCCGGTCGCTTGTGCCACGTTGTTGTGCAGCGGCCGGCGCGAGCAGGTGAGGTTGGCGGTTGGGCCGGACTGATGGTATTCCGTTCTCCCCTTACTCCCCAAAGCGAATATTTATTTTTGTTATTACATTGTATATTTCTTATCTGTTACAAACACACGTCCTACAAATTATTAAAAGTATAATAAAATTATGGGTGCTGCCAATATCTATATAAATGTTGAAATAGGCGTGCGTGTCTTAAGATAGTGATAAATGTAGAAGAAACACGTGAGGACTGTACAGTGAGAGATATATGGTACTCTTTGCTTATCCCATAATGGACCTGGAATGACCATATTGGAATATTAAGAAAATGATAAAGAGTGTAGGTTCAAGGTGTTTTGCCAGTACGGGTATGTTTCACTGTTACCCCAAAGTCCAGACCGTGTTGTTTGGTTATGTTGTCGAATTACCACACCGTTTTGAGGAGCATCACAGCGGTAACAACTTATATCTAATACATTGCTTATCAGTATCATATTGTTACTTAAATGTACTGCTTATATTTTTAAGCAATAAGTATTCGACCAGTAACCGGTTCTTACTAACTATAAGTTATCTAACGGTATAGCTATGTATGTTACTAACTATAAGTTATCTAACGGTGTAGCTATGTATGCTCAGTGGCGTGCCATTGGAGAGGCCTATGTCCAGCAGTGGACGGGAGCAGGCTCATGATGATGATAGCTATGTATGTGTTTAAAATTCGTCCGTAAATACTCGTATAACTAAGCAGATATAGCATTTTTTCTACACATAATTGTCAGGAGTAACCCGAATATTTCCAGACCTAGCGGCTTATCGGATTAACTGGTGCCGCCTGTTTGGAACTGGTCAGGTCACACTGAACAAATGATACTTACGCGAGATAAGCCACTACGTATCCTAATTATGTAAGCAGATCGCTCATAAAACGATTAATGACAAACGTAACGTCACGCCTGTAATTTCCGAAGGGATAGTTACAAGAGTGTAGTGAACCCCACGTTTCACCAGTTACGTTTACGTCCCATGGTGTAGGTGGTGAGCCTATTGGCTTACACCGGGCACTGGTTCAGACTAAGAATCAGTACTAGAAATTATAAACTAGAAAAATCCTACACTGTACGAGCCGGGATTTGAACCCAGGACCACCGCGACCACCGAGGCAAATTAGTTAAGATTTAAATTAAAGATAAGTTTTAATATTTACGATTTAGAGAATCGATTATTACGCATTTATTATATGATATGTTACTATTCCAAGGTCCAGGCTTATGAAGTAAAACACGTACAACAAAATACGGTTATTTAATTATTGTTAACATCACGTTTGCAATCCCGGAAGAGGTAGGTAGAGAAACACTCCTCCGCTACACTAGTACACCCCCAGTACACCCATTTTGCACCTGTTAAGAATAAATAAGCTTGGCTTCCTAACAATATATTTATACCTAATAAACTTTCGGTTATTCGGTCATTTATACCGAAACAGAAATTTGGCCCTTATATGTACAGACAGACAGTGATTTTTGGCCAATAGCTGTCTGCTCCATGGAAACACAAACCGAGAATCGAACTCGGCACATTTAACTGTCCTTATTACCCGTATTATCCAAGTGTTTATATACACAATTTACTTAACTCTATTTGAGTAACAGTATGACTTCAACGTACAGACAGACGAGATCTCCGTCATAACTAATACTTGCCTGACACGTGAGTGTTGCAACCGAGGATCGAACTCTGCCCTTGATTCAGAAGAATCATCGTTTAGTCTACACGTAGAGTTTTTAACCCTAATAATGATTATTATAGCGGAACCTTGTTTTGCTAAGTAACTTTCATGCGCTCCAGAATTGTTAACTTTAAGGGGTAGCAACAACACTAGTTCATTGTTCATAAACCTATAAAAATTTAATGCTAATTAATAAGTGCTATTAAACCTTCACTAATTTATATATAAAACCTACCGAAGCTGGACTACCGAGGTTTTTAAACTCTCACGTCATCATTGCATGTGCGTATTGAAGCAGCAAACTGTCTTCAAAAGCGTCACCTAACCAAGCCCTGAAGATACATCATTTCAGGAAAGAGATGTTACACTAAAGATGTGCTGGATCTTAGAGACAGAAGCAGACAGTCCGTTTGAAATTTAGACCACTACGAACGAACTTTGGAAACTTCCTTTGGCTGTCCAGCATTTCTACATGAGGTTCACTATTTATTATATGCGGCAATATTGATATATGTATTTAACATAAATAACTGTTACAAAAATGCTACATTTACGATGCGTATTTTCTTTTTACAAATATATTTATAAATATACGTAATTCGAAAAATATTAGTGTATGTATATATATATATACACACTGTATATATATATATATATATATGTATATATATATATATATACATATATATATATACACAGACACGCTCACACACACACACACACATATATATATATATATATATATATATTCACACATAAATATACATATATACCAAGATATATTATAATTATTTACGTATATTATTCCACATTCGTAATTACTGTATGTGCGTTGTTATGTATAAACAACGTACACTCCTCTGCCTTCCCCTTCGGTGATTACAGGCGTGAATAACGTTATGTTCCATGCTTAACCGACAAAGACAATTATAGTAATATTATTCGCTAAGTTCATGAATTCCACACAGGAACAACATGTTGAACGTTTTATATATATATAAAGATTTCAAAATGTCGATTTGTACGTAAATATACATGTCATTGTTTAATTTATAACGTTTTCTGCCAATCGTCAGAATGTATGATTATATACATACTCGTATAGGCTTAACTCGCGTGTTTTAGCAAGTGCCTTAAAATGTAGTTTACGAACTCAAGTAAAACAGTGGCGAGCCATCTTTTATAACTTATGCGTCTAAATTATTCAATATTTAATTGTATTTTCATCGAATATTGAATAACAGCTTAACAATAGTTGGCAGAGCTGTAAAATGGACCTGTCTAAGCTATAATTAGTGGCTACTTAATGTACTGAAGTAAGACTGAAACTTACATTGTATGAAAGGCAGTTCCAGAAGTCAACTCATGTAAGTTGACTTTAAAGACAATGAAATAAAAGACATAAGCGTGTATTACGGTTCGAAAATACAAAACTATCTACTCAAAGACAAAACATATTGTGATCATCATCGTGACAACTTATCACACATGCATGATAAGTTGCATAAACCATACAACATTGTCGTTTTTAAGCGAAGAAAGTAAAATATGAACAGTCTATGGAATGAAACGGTAACATATGAGTAATCATAAGTGGCCGCTGCTACATGAACCTGCACCTCTGGACTCGAACTGGAAGGTCCATTTTGATGAAATTAAATACGTTGGTTTCATTAATAACAATTTTTTATTGTACTGTTGATCTTGGGTATGGACTTGCTGCGCCTTCTCTTGGTTGATTTCTCCTTCAGCTTTATTCCGTATATTATTAAACGTACATTGATGAAAATCGGTTCAATATGCTCCTCTTCGTGTTTTCAAGAAATGATGTAGGATTTGTCCAAGTCCCTTCCTATTATTGTTTGGAGGTTTTTTACTATAACAATTTATCGGTTCACTTGTGGATTCAGTTGTGGATTTCTTAGTGAAATTTGTACTGCGTACTCTTGAGAGACGATCGCACGTAGCTCTTAGGTTTGCAGATTTTGTGAAGATGTCTTCCTTCCTAATTAGGGCAGTTTTATTCAACGTATATGGCTTCGCCAGAATGAGGTGTACGTAGAGATTTCACACTTGAGAAATTTGCTATGAGTCCCAACTTTACACCTGTATGCTGTTGTTCTTCGTCTTGAGATTATTTAATTCAAAGTCCCGCTAACGTCAACTGACTTTAAGTCTGATTAAAAATTTAATGATTCTTCCATGTTACAGTCGTGCATCACAATTAAATGTCGGTTGTTCCTGAAGTTGGTGGTATTGATGTAAGCCAATTTCGACATGTTTCGTAAGTTTTTCCTGTTGTTGTTACTGCATGACTACATGCAGTGTGGTTATACCGCCACACGTCGGTCGCCAGAGCCTCGTCAGTTATCTAGCAGGGAGCACCGCGCGTCCTCCAGGACTCGCCGCTGACCGCGTGGGCCAACGCGGGCAGGTGAGGTTGACAATTGGGCCGGATCACTCTTTCCGTTCTCCCCTTACTCCCCAAGGGAAGGGACTATTCCACTATCAGCGAGACCGTCAAGTGGAGAAAGGACAAAAGCTACAGGAAAGTTAATCAACATTTTGACACTCATATTTAAACACTGCACTTCTATAGAAAACAGGTTAGATAAGCGTTGGTTTATGAAAACAAAAAATTACTGGAGTTTGTTCAATAACGTAAGTAAGAAATTGTATATGTAGACTAGGTACTAATTTTGTCCTAACTTTACATGTTAAATTTGGTATGTAAAGTAATTCTTTAACAACAGTTATGGGGAATCAGCGTTTAAACTTCCAGTTGGAAAATGCTAGGTGCTAGTGTGCTCGAATATGGATAGCAGATAGTAGCAGTAGGAAGTAGCACGAAAGTGCCTTTAAATTTGTCAGCCGATTTTCTTGAACACTCATTATTATGCTACATACAGAGAGTTTGTTCCAAGAAGAACGACGAAGCAGATATACATTGCAAATGTTGATTGACGCAGGTCGAGCTGGCTGATGGAGGAGTCAGAAATCACCGAAACCGACGTCCATATATGAAAAGTGAAAGAAGCACGGCATATCTACAAGGATAGGATATTTGACACTCCGTGCCCTATGTCGACCCCGCAATGGACCTGGGGTGAAGATATGTAATCTAGTATAGTTTGTTCGTTACTAAATAAAGCTAATTCGTGTTCTGATAGACAGTGGCCAGTAGAACGGAATTGGGTCCTAAATCGGTAATGAATTTCTATTCAGTTTATAACGAAGTTGTGGCAGTTATAATGAAGTGGTTAAATCACTGTGTTAGTGTGATAGTAGTTGTCATTTCATAATAGTGGTGATTCGATTTGACAATAATCAAGCTTGGAGTTTCATAGCTAATTACTAGTTATCGATATTACTAGTATTTACTGCCTCGTTGATCGAGTGGTTGCAACCGCGACTGCCGGTCGGTAGGTCCAAGGTTCAAATCCCGGGTCGGATACTGTTGGATTTTTCTAATTTAGAATTTCTTGTAGCGACTCGGAGTCTGGATTTGCGCCCGGTGTATGACAATAGGTTCACCACCTATTCCATGGCTCGTAAACGTAGCTGATGAAACGTGGGAGTGTACTACACTCCTCTGCCTACCCCTTCGGGGATTACAGGCGTGTTGTTACGTATTAACAGTTTTATCGCCAAATTTTTCAGTAATTGCTTTTTCGAATAATATATTATCTATTGACATGATTTCTGCACAGGAGAAAATTATGCGAGTGAACCTTACACAATTCTCTGTACAGGCCCTCCCTATTTTGTATTGAGATCGTTTCAAGCAGACAATTAGATTTTTATTTATTTATGTTTTCAATCGCGTTCAGTAATTGTTGCAAGTTTCGTTAATCTAGTGCATATATTTTGTTTGTTTTTTTCCAAGACCTTTGGACGTCTTTTAACCGACTTGAGCTATCTGTTGTACGTTTGTAAAGGCATTAAGCGGTTTTAATTTTTAGTTTATTTAATGTTTGAATTATTTAAATTTTTTTGTTTTTCAATACTATTGTTACGCAAACGCAAACGGAGAACGTCCTCTACGAACAAAATCTTGTTAATAAATTAATAAACCTTGAGGAATGTATTTATTTATGACACACATTTATAAAACAAGCTCCAATGACAAACATAGTTAGTATTAAAGAAATACATGTTCCTCGTTCAATATCGAGGCTCTGATGATGACATGACGAGATAATTTTTGATATATGAAGTCAGCGAAATAATAACTTACGGAATTACTAAACAATGGTGGCATCTTCAATCAACGTTTGTGTCCGACAACTATACATTGGAGAATATCTCATATAAAGAAAATTTATTTATTTAAATAAATATAAATAACATCTCATATCCTTTCGAAACGAACTAACCTTTATCTTTATTCCACTTCTTGTTTCTCTCCACTTGGATTGTCCACTCCATTGATAAAAGTGCCATGTCCCCACTCAATTGGTTACGCGTTGTTGACGTGTCTGAAACTTAAAGATAAGCGAGACGTGCTAATTTATTGAAAAAAAAATTACAAATATTATATGATGTACTTATCCTGAACTTTCTTCAACCTTGATCTTGACGGAGGATAACAGCTTTTTTAACTAAAAACATAGTTCTCGATATGAATTACGATGAAATGAGTGTACACGTGTGGGCCCGAGAAAAAATCAAGTGCCGCATTGAACTAACTAAAATACAAAAGCGCTTAGCCAAAATGGCTGAAAAGCAATGAACAGATACAGAATTTGAACAAAAATGTTTATCTTCCATGTTTGGTCAATTTCGACGTGAACCACCTTCCTCTTCATGAAATTAATATCAATTAAAAGAAACGATATATCTGGTTATGTTTCGTATTCTTAGTGCTACGGGTAAGTACAGTAAAAGCTCCTTATTCAGGGTTTCCTTATTCGCGTTTTCAATATTCGCGGGTGAAAGAAGGGTAACCCAGTTCCTGTATTCGCGGCTAAAAATCGGTAAACACAAAAAGATTCGGTGTCTTTTATTGACGCACTGGCATCCTTTGAGTACTAAGGGCTCGTGCCGAGGGGGTTTTTATAAAGCATGGGAACGGATGGACTAATATCAAATTAAAACAAACCTCACTACGACTGGACTAAAGGTAATTATCAAATGTTCGCCGCCATAATTTCGCGACTGAAGAAGAGACTTCAAAGAGCAGTGATAACATGACCTTGAATTTAAAAAACTTGAGTCAAGGCATATGAAAGGCTAATGACCTGTGTGATTATTTTATGACAATTGATCCATTTATGGAAAGGAGCCTTATTTTTATAAGGCAAATTTTTAGAGCTACGTCTGAATGTCAATCTTAATTTAAACATTTTTTAAAAGTGGCGAAGTAAGAAAAAATGACTAAATTCTTTAAACCTTTGCCAGAAATTGACAATAAAGATTGATTTTAATTGCTAATTTCTCAATAAATTCACTTTATAGGATACATCAGGATCATAAACTTGATATAATATGGATAACGACACCTCGAAACATTATACCGTAGTATACTACAGTATTAATGTACTTACGGTATTAACTTTATATTGCGATTTATCGATAGTAATATTGGTTTCAAAAATATTAAATAAAGCTAAAGCAATTTAGTACTTCAGGGTCTTCTAAGCAGATTGCAGCTTCACAGCTATGCTACTGTGGTAATACGGTAAAGTTTCTCACTCGATTAGCTAAGTATGAAGTGTAGTATAAAGAACTCTACATGTATCCGTAATAATCAGTCAAACGTAACTCACATTTTTATTATAAATAATGGCCAATCTTTAATGTAAAAAAACATCCTATATTTATGAGGTATACAGAGATTCCGAAAAAAAATTGTGTAAAAATATTCGTTACTGATCGATCTCGAAGTTTCTTAAGGGGGTATTCTAGTCTAGAGGCCCAAAATTCGAACTTTTTTGATGGTGAAAAAAAAAGCCATTGATATTTTTACTATATATTTTTTTATCATTTATTAATTCATATGTTATCAATACAATAAATTTATTAAAAAAAAATTACATTTTCTCGGAGTTATGTGTCCTTGAAGTGGAAGGGGGAAATAAGGTAGTGTCCTCGTTGTCACGATTTCTACCAAATTCAAATTCAAATTCAAATTCTTTTATTCATTATAAGGTATATACATACACTCAATGAAGGTCATGTCTAGTC
>DWJK01003488.1:0-13071 GCA_018248815.1 Croniades pieria auraria
GGTACCCTAGAACACGACACAGTCAGCGCCGTATGTGCCCAACCAAATAACGCCTTATACGCAAGCGCAATCACCGGAGACAATCGAGGGAATACGAAGACTGTCGACGACGCTGCATCGCCTCAGCGTTCATGCCGCGCCACTCATGCGGCGGCACGCAGTCTCCGTCGCGACCTCGCTGCAAGCGGCGGGAGCTCATGAGGAAGGACCTCGTACAGGTCCAACACTAGTCGGGTAATCCCGAAAAACGCACGTGAGTTGAGCCGGTACATATTTAATCACGTGTATTTACGAAACATTTAATAGTAAGGCGAGGAAGCAACAAAATCCTTTCTTTCTAAAGAAAAAAGCATACGTTTTATAATTAACAAATTAAGTCGAAGTTTTCTGTTTCGTCCGACAGAATAATGTTCGACTAACTTTTAATTAGTTGTTCATTAAGCCGCAGTGGGGCCTGGCTTGTTTTATTTGCTGACGGTTTTTGGTGTTCCGCATCAAAATCGGTAGGAACAAAACAGCGCTACATCTACATACCTAGCTTTGTCCAGTCGCTGTTCGTACATTTGATTGCTCGTTCGCTTCGCCTATTATTCTCAGATACACGTACATACGTACGAACATATATTCGAAATTAAATTCAAACGGTTTTGTTTAGAACGCGCATATATTTAATAAACGTCATACATTGGCTTATGAAATATAAATTCGTCTTTTGTTCATCAGTCATCGTTCATGAGTAGAACATGAACATCGTACCAATATATTCTATAATGTTATTGTTTTCTTAATAGAAACAATAAAACTCATAAAAAGTTACACTTCATTACAGTGCAAATAAAACAACATAAACTATTGTAAACGTAACATCACGCCAGTATTTCCCCGAAGGGGTAGACAGCAGAGTGTAGTACACTCCAACGATTCACCAGTTACGTTTACGTCCTAGGATGAAATAGGAGAGTCCATTATCATACCCCGGGCATAATACAAACTCCGAGCCACTACTGGAAATTTCAAGTGAGAAAACCCAACAATATTGTGCCCGACTATGGTATACAGAACACTAATAAATATCATGCCGACTTCCACTTAACCCGTTTTTATTTTTGTCTGGTTCGCATTTATAACAAGAGATACTGAGTCCCTTTGTAGCACTGGAAACAATTTTAAATTTAATCTTATAATTTAGAGTTCTTATTTGGGGAAAAATCAAAATTGGATAACAATAGTACTCGTAGTGTAACATTGCAAAAATTTAATTTTGTGTCCAAAAATTGAGGCAATATACAAAAACGAGATTATTAAGTTTCATAATCCTGAAACTTACACTCGAAGCTATGAGATATACACGATAATAAATAATACAAATAACTGTCTATCAGCTGATATATCATGAAATCTGCTTATATACTTCGCCATTATGATGATCGTATTCCTTGGTATACTTCAGTTATTGCTAGGAGTAACTATTTCGGGGTGTGTTTCAGGATGTATCTGCGCTATCTATCACGTAAGATCATGGCAAAAAGACAAAAAAGAAAGAAACACGTGAAAATTGAAAAGAATACTCCAGCCTGTACCCAATGCAGTACTTTTGGATTGTTCCACAGCCCAATCTAATTTATAACGCGTCCTATTATTAGGTCCTTTCATATGAAATTAGAGTTTAGATCAACTGGCCACTTTCACTTCAAATAAATTTCAAATTTAGGCTCGTGTATTTCTGTTACGAATTTCGTAATTCATTTGTTTTTCCGCCATTTACTTTTACTTGGAAAACTTGAAATATCGCGTTATTTACGGATACATGTTCAAATGCACCAACTCTGCAGAAACAGCTCGAAGGATTAATGATGTGTATGGCGAAGCTACTGTAAAAGAAAGTACTGTACGCTTTTGGTTCCGTTATGCAAATTTTGACATTCAGAACCAACCCCGTGGTCGGCCGGAGACCTTTGTTAACAATTAAGAGTTAAAGATGATTGTGGAAGCGGATAGATCACAAACGACTTCAGAGCTAGCGGCAAGCTTTGTGTACTGGTGAGCATTTGATGGTCTAGTGCTGGTGTCATACACTATAGCTTCCTAAGAACTGGCCAGACGATTATTGCAGAAGTGTACTGTGAACAATTGGAAATCATGATGGAAAAGCTAGCCGTTAAACAACCGAGACTGGTCAATTGCTCCAGCCCACTGCTGCTTCACGACAACGCTAGACCCATACTTCACGACAGACGATTGTTAAATTGGAGGAGCTGAGGTTGGAATGTCTCCGACACCCACTACATTCCCCGGACCTTTCTCCAACATATTACCATTTGTTTCAGAAATCGGACAATTCCTTACTAGGGAAAAAATTCAACTCCGATGAGGCAGTAGGAACCGCCTTCAAAGAATTTGTTGATTCTCGCTCCCACAATTTTTTTAGCAAAGGAATCAATGAACCACCTATGAAATTGCGATAGTATATAGATAGTAATGGTACATATTTCGAATGATTAAATATATTATTTCATATTTTTTTTTTCGTTTATTCTCTCCATATAAAACGCCAATTTCATATGTAAGAATCTAATATTATTTCTTGCACACATATTTTATATTCAGTTGACGTTAAGAAATCCTCTTTCCATTCTTCCGCGAAATGTTCCATTTAGGTATTACGAGATTTGTATTTTCTTGATGGCAATACACAAGAAACACATTACTCGAACAGAACCACGGATAAAGAAACCAAAATCTTGTTTCATGATGCTTATGAATAACAATGCAAATATTGTTTCTTTGTTTCATGTATGCTCAGGTATAAACAAAAAGTTTTTATTGAAACATGAATGTTTCTGAATGAATGCCTCCTCAGACGAGTGGCATTATGTCCTGTCCTCGATTTGAAATACCCTGCGTTTACCTGCAGGATTACGTAGTTCATTAATTTTCCTGACAGTAGGGTGTTCTACACCATGTCCCCATAGTTGTACTCTGCAATCCAAAACCTAGTCACCTCAAAATTTTTCGCCTCTTCGCTTCTATGTCCAATTGAAGACCGGTACAGATTAAAATATAAAAGAAAAATTTAATTTTAAAAATCTTAAGTTGCAAAAGATTAAGTAAATATTTTACTGATATAAAAATTTATAATTTGCGATCGAAAAAATTACATTCAACCGAATTAAAACATTATGAGTAAAATTACATTTTTTTGCTTTAATAAAAACTCGACGCAATATATCGAACCGACCGCCATTTAGAGAAAAATAAATGAAAAATCCAGGTTAAAGTCAATGTCTCCCGGCAACAGTAAACAAGAAAATGGCAATGTGAATAAATATTTAATGTGATCTCATCTTTATGTATACGCTATTTACATAAAACAGTTGTATAAATAAAAAATAGTGACACAAACTATGTGTGTGCTAAAGTGCGAAAATATTTGTCTATCGCTTACTCGCTTCCGTCATTCGGTAGAGACGTGAACATAACGTTTCCGAATTAATTAACTTGTGTAACAACCTGAAAAATTCTGTGGGCTGAAGGCTGTTTCCATGCAGATGAAATGGTTATTGGTTTTGTATATTCGTATATTATACTGGGGTTATGTACGTCCTCCATACATACACATAAAGATGTGTTGAATTAATAGATCAAGTCGAATAAAAAAATGTGTCTTCAATTTATCCTCATTCTAACAGGAGCCACGTGTCTAATAGTGGAATGGTAGAAAGGTTCATGGTGATATTGATGATGATGATGATGACGATCTGTTATTCGTTATACTGGACAGTAAACGTAGTTAGTGTAAATAAAAATTTTGACAGAGATTTACATATATGCGAGAGTATTTGCAAGAGAAAACCAAAAGATCTATCTATCTCGCAACTGTTCTTGCGACGCCATAGGCTAACAGAGAGGTTCAAAAATTTGTATAAATTTAGATAAAGAAGAAAATCGTTTCGTATTTATTCTTCGGAATGTAGAGCTGTGTGTTAGTGAATGTAATGTTTTGCAATCTATTAAATACCTGTACAAGACGGCAATTTTTTATTGTCCACAATAAAAGTTACTTGAATTAGAAAAAGTTGTCATAAATAGGAGGAATATACAAATATTAATGTAAAAAATTTTAATTGATTTTTATTGATTAATCAATTTTATTTCAACTTATCTAAGATTTTCTCTTTGATATTTTGGCGCGATTGACACGAAGAAAATACATTTCAGTAGCTCTGTGATCCAAAGCAATTAAATCTCTTTAAACAGTAACTCTACATTACCGCAACTATTATTAATCACGTTCTTGTTACTAGTTCCAACAGGAATCAAACTACTTATTTATTTATGCACGCTTTGTCCGACTTCATTGTTATAATACTTACTTCATTGTTGATAACCCTCGATAAATTTAATTATATGAATGTATCCAATTACTAGTAAACTATTGAGTCATTGCAAAGTTATAAACGAACATAACTAGATGAACAAAAGTTTCAAAAACATGGTCAATCTCGGACTCGAACAAAAAGTGATGTTAAATCTCAGAAAGCACATTTTAAATAAAGAAAATTATAAAACTCTAGTGACCTCACATTCTTGTGTGAATGGACTTGTCTTGGCAAGAATCAGCCTTTGGTCACCAGAGAATACAATCAAATGAGATAGTATAGTACTTTATTATCTAAACGTGGAGACTCCAATCAGCGCCGTGATTCTAAATTCAAGGACCACGTAATTTTCTAAAACCACTAAATATTTGCGTTGCTTTGTAATAGTACAAATTTATTCCATTCGTATTGGAAATTTTCGTTATATAGGGAGCCGGTCTATTAAGTCAGTGGTTAGTACTACAGGCTATACTGTCTACAGATCGCGGGTTTGATTTCCACTCAAGACCAAAATCTGTATTATAAGCACGCGTACTTTTTCTTTGTCTGGATGTAATTTTATTTGTATGTGTTCTTTAAATTTATATATGCAGTCTAGTCTGGAATCAGATCGGATATTGTAATAGTCGCATAAGATATTATTGATAATAATATTTATCAAATGCATGAAACTAACCTAAAATCACGCCTATAATCTCCTAAGCGGTAGGCTGAGGAATGCAATATATTTCCACGTTTTACCAGTTACGTTGTACATACCATCATCACAGACATCAGACACAAATCCAGACTCCGAGCCTCAAATAGGAGTTCCAAGATAGAAAAACCCAACAGCCCTTCACGTTCAGTGGTTGTGTTTGCCACCATTTGACCAACGAGGCAATCCAGTAAATACATAGAGTAAATATGTACATATGTAGCACTAAAGTAACAAATAAAACGGCAGATATATACCGATATTATAGAATATAGAATGGTAGGGCTCCAGGGAACGCAATCAGGCAGTAATTTGTCAAATAGTACACGCTGGGGAAATTACCGTTAGTGGCGACATGAGCAAACAACGTCTATACGGCAGCTATGACGTCATAAGATATAACCCTGAACAATCTAAGTGTTTTTATACTGTCAAGTCACGTCTTTTATACGGTAGGTACAGAGCACCGAGTGCCCAATATGTTACAACCTTTTTTCATTACCGCCCGCCGGTTTCGAAGATTTTTGACTCTCCTTCAGCTATTATTTTATCATCACATCACATCATCTACCCTTCTGTCGTTTCACTGCACTCGAGTCCCGTCTTACAATAAAAAGGGTTAGGTACACAGTCAACCATGTTAGTCAAGTTCAGGTTTGCTTATCTACAGAGGACAATATTATTTCAGTTTATATTTAATATTCGCTCCCCTCGTTGTCTCAAAATCTCTAAAATGGTTTAGCCATGATTACAATCATCGAATTACATTATCTATCATAACCTCAAAATCTGTACAGGCTCAACTCAAATATTTGTCTGGTCATACAACGAATATACACATAGAATTACATTTATGTTTGCCAAGGTCTAGCATCAATCCTGATTAATGCAAAGTAGACACTTCCTATGAAAGCATAAGTTCGATTATTGCATATTGAGTTTCCGTGCCCTTTAACTTTACCGAGGGAGGTAAACAGGTTCTGTTGTTGCTAAAGATCAAAGGCAAGAGTATATTTAATAAAAATTGAACCTTCAAGCAACAGTTACAATAACGTTACGGAGGTACCCTTTCTTTTGTAATTTTTTGTTCTTTGTGAAGAAAACTGGTAAGAAATAACAATTATCTCAAGAAACGGCACCAGGAAAGATATTTTCTTGCTCGTATAATAACTCCGCAAAGTTAACGTTTCGATGTTATAACATAAAAACTAATGAAATGTGTCTAATGGGTCCGACCTACTTTGTACAATATCTGAGGCGGGAAAAATTACGTAAGTACTCTTTTGTGGAAGTTTTAATAACAGTAAGTAATATATGACAAGCGATTAATAAGTATTGGGCGACGTTTCAATTTCAGCCTCACATTTCGGTGCTGCTGGGTTTAAATTCCAGGGTTTTGATATTATAATGATGATTGAGTAAACTCTTGCACATGATGGCAACATGTGTCATAATAATGATGAATTTAATAACCCAGCAACACTTGTGTACTCGTCTGAAGCGCTAGGTAGATAGGTAGGTAAGTAGGTAGGTACTGTACTCCCAGGTTTCACCAGCTATGTAATATGTCGCACCATAGAATAGGGGTTAGGAATATTGTCAAAAATAAACTTATTATTATCATTATTAATGGTTATGTAACAAATCTTGCGATTATAGAAAGCATCAAAAACATGTGTTATCCGCAGATAATTGGCGCTGAATATTGAACTGAAGAATTTATTTTGTACAAGTATAACGAGATGTCAAACACACTCGTATATTCATTTTTAATCTTCTACCGTGTCCAACCGCAACCTCAACTGAGAAGACCCTGCGAAAAGTTTAAAGGGTTTATTTATCTATTTGTTTTTTTCTAAACTTTCTTGTTTTGTCCTTTTTGTAACGTCAAATGAAGAAATCTATAAAATAGTAGTTTCTCGAAAAGATTTAGGAAAACACTAACTACATTAGAAGATAAAATAAGGTTATGCAATTAAGTATCCAAGGGATTTATACGTTTCAGTTGAAAATCGGGTTTCCATTGGATAATGGTTTAGTTCATAAAACTGTGACCGTAAATATTAATTGATGGTATGTCAGAAGTATTACAAACATTTATTTTTTTGGATTCAAGATATTTGATTTGTTATGTAGTTCCGTAGAATTTTACAAACGATGGGAATACACAAAATAATATCACTTTCTCTTGAATATTTATTTGTGTTAAGCCGACACCGTGATTTATACGAAGCCGGATCGACACAAACACAATGGAGCCGATATTTAATATCAAAAGCTAAAGCAAAACTTGGAAAACGATATTTTCGTATCCATTCGTTGTTATAACGCTAGGGTTGTCACTTTCATAAAATAAATACCTAAAGAAAAACCAGTGGATTTAAACAAATGACGACCGAGAGTCATGACTATACCAGGGTCATACAATACCTGTCTATGAACTAAAATGTTCATGATGTTAATAGTCTTCGATGATCACTACTGGCTATGTAAATCACCTTATCTTTTTTTGTAAAAAGATATAATTTTTTCTTTCAGCAATTAATTTAAAACGTCTTTTAAAGACGTGCAAGTGAATATAGGATACTAGGTCCTATAACCGAATAAAGCATGCTCCTACTAGAACTGACTACTACGATTCATATTAGTAGAGATACAGGCTATCGGCTATCTGTCAGAAGTACCGCAATAATTATTGCATAATGAAAGCGTTTGAAAAGTTTTAATTCCGTCTGTCCATTATTACGTCCGTCCTTTCGTCGATTGAGTCCCACTATATACTGAGCAATAATCCAGATTCCGATCCACTACTAGGGATCACTAGTTACAAAAGCCCATCAGTGACAGACGCGGGGCACGAACCCGGGATCTCTCGATCACCAATCGCGATTGTAAAAATTATTATTTCAATTTGTGCCCACCGATTCAAATAATTTTAATTTTGTCAACCCTAGCTCACCAAATCACTTCAAAGACTTCTAAAGTTACAACAAATGGAGAGATAATGGTTTTCGGTTGGGAAAAATCTGTTCAAAGCTTAGTAACATAATATATTTTCGGACGAAGCCACGGATTTTTGTTTCGCAAAGCGTTTGAATTTAATAAATTGGCGGTTACAAATAATAATGTCTTATATGTGTTCTTTATTTGCTGTCTCTTTACTTAAATTTTGGGTTTTACCCACCCTTCGAAATTAAAAAAAAAACGTCCAAAAAAGTATTGATACAATAGCAGATCAGATGCAGTTTAAAAGTTATGAAGTATCGATTGAGTTTTTCTCTATTTATGTGAGAAAAGGAACCGTAACAAAATATGCAACAACGACTACATCAGCCTATCTCAATCCACTTCTGGACATAGGCCGCCCCCAATGACCGTCATCGCGCCCTCTCCTCGGCTTTTCGCATCCAGGTTCTGCCTGTAGTCTTTCGAAGATCGTCATCCCACTGAGTTAGAGGACATCCTACACTACGATTGCCGAGTCGCGGTTTTCACTCCAGAACTCGCTTAATCGACCCGTTTATCATTCCACTCTTGGAATATGGGTCTCCACTCATATTGAGAGGGCTAAGGCCGTAGTCCGCCACGCTGAATAAGTGCGGGTTGGCGGACTCGCTTATTTCACCGATATTATCCGTTATTCGGCATATATAACAAATATGCGATATTCTATAATTAGGTGCTATTAAGACTGTAATTTAAACTTGGTATCATCACCGTTTTAGAGAAAATCGTACTATTTTTCCGTGTGCAGTCGTGCGACAGCAAAAAGGGTAAGAATTGACGACGTAGACATTAATTATTTCTGAATCCTCGATCCACAACTCCAGCAAAAGTACACAATTATTTCCGATTCAACTCAGTGAACGAAAAAATTAAAAATCAACGTTTATTGAAAATTTTAACAGCATACGCGAACGAACTGAACTTTATTTTACTTTCATATCGAGTTACTTTTTAATTAAGAGCTATACGAGCAGAACAAATCCATGTCACGCGAAATAATTGCAGTTTATGTTTTAAAAAGTGAACTTAAAAAGTGTCTTTGGACTATGTGTTCCAATTACACATTTACTTAGGCTCAAGCTATTACCGGCGTTATGACTGTGATCTGTGTTTTTCTATATTGATTTGGACTGTGTGTTATGTTATATCTGTTCTATTAGACACCAGAAATAACACACAAGGATCAAACCCAATACCTCCTGGACAACACTTGGTCACCGAGACAATCGACACTGATGTTTTTAACGCTCCCATTTAACTCGTTAACATTGGCTAATAGAGTGTTATCCATTACTGACATTAAGTGTACTGACTATAACTAGAAGCCGCATACCTACAGACCTATTAGGAATTGGTATCAGAACTCTATGAAAGAAAGTAGCTTCTCGTGACCACTGCCTTGCCAGTCGCTATTCTTGGCACAAAGTAAAATACCGATGGCTATTAGTTTAGTATTTTATGCCAATTATACAAACTGCTAATTTCGAACTACAAAATTAGCCATCTCTTTCCGTCGCAAGTTATTAGGTCACAGAAACGTAAGGTGACAGATAATGTCCCTTGAAACGACTTAATAATAGTTCCACAAAAACCCATTTCTCATCAAAATTTCGGTCATATTTATTAAACTAGTTCGGTGCTAATATTTAAACCTTGACATACTCGTAAATTAAACATTACGCGTTCCATTCCGTTCCCAACGGGAGTGCTCGTTCTTGCATGACCAGTGTTTGCTCTTACCATCCCATCTCCCGCTGCCTCGTCACAATTTGAATTAAATACCCTCGTTATTTCATCGTGGAATTACATAGGGAATATTGTATTTACTTTTGACGTTGACAGAAATGAAAGAAATAATCCTTATTCATCATACTGTGCAATCATGTCACAGAGTGCGTGCGGGCCTGTGTATCTGTGTGCGTGCGTGCCGAAATACGCGCGTGGGCGCGTGCGCGCGTGCGTATGTGTGTGCGTATTGTAATTAACTTACTTTAACAACTTTCTTAATTTTTTTTATTTCATAGGATTACTTATTTTGTTTTAAAATTGAACCTAGACAAAACTAAAAGACTTAATTGTCTATTTTTAATCTCCACTTCTTTTTAATCCCTACTCTGTGTTATTACAGATTCTTTAAATATAACAACTCGCACCTACCCCTTTTTCGACATTTCCCTCACACAAAGATTACAGAAATATTAAAAACAGTATTACGTTAAAAGGCATCTGTTTGTGATATTATACGAAATGTTAATAGCAGAAAATGTCACAAGCAAACGTAATACCCGCAGGTAATAGCAAAAGTTTCGTCCTCCCTCACAGTTGACAGAGAGACACAAATGCGCACAATGGGTTGAGATAATGAACTGTATTATATATTACTAAACAACTTTACGGCCGCGAGAGCTTAGTTCAAATTATAATTCTGGTGTGGCAGGTTTTGGGTTTGATTCCGCTGTACCTACCTATCTATCTACCTTTCATTAGAATTGTACAAGGATTATTAAGGTTTATTGGTACTTGTTCTAATGGTAAGGAGAAGTATTTGAAAGAAGCATAGAAACATGGTAAACTATGGCCTTAACAACCGTCGTTTTAATAAAAATACCCGTGTCCAGAAGGTAAATGATAAAAGAGTGGATGATGGTAAAGCTTCATGTGATTTATATTAATGAGGTCATAATGAGGTATTTGTTTTATTATGGTTCCGATGTGGTACGCAGAGATACTAAGACAAGAGACAATCCAGCTTAGATCTTTAGTGTAGTAAAGAAGACGTGAGTAATTTCTATCATGATTTCAATTATGTATTACCGTGTGGTGTGTCTATAGCCTTTTTATTTACTTATTTAATAGAGCAAATAAAACCAAGGCAACGATTTGAATACTTTCATGAATAATCGAATATTTTGCCCGTGAAGTTTTTAAAAGTATATTTTCCTAAGAAGTTAACAGGGAATTAGAATAATTGCGTATAATGAAGTTTATGGAATTTTCAAAGCATCGGAAATGACTTCGGAGTTTGCTAAGGAATTAACAATTTATTTTAAATTTATAAATATATTACAAGTATGAATACATGATCTCAATCCTAATTAATATTGTGGGTTTGTGACGCACTGTGAGCATAAGAAACTTAACTGGGACAACTCAAATGAAGCTCTGGTCACAGGTTCACAAAGATAACTACGAACGAGTGGAGATACTTTTGATGGGTAATTTACGTGCAAAGTAGATACATCGCAAAGAATAGAAATACATAAATATACCCCCTGATGTACAGTCTCACAAAATCTTTTTCAGGAACCGTCTAGATCCGATGTGGATAGCTCGACGTCTGTGTAGTAGAGATCTTATAAAATGTTGCTTTCTTTCACCTTATGTCGACAATGTCTGGCTGATGTAAGAATGCTAAAACAGTTTTATGTTGTGAATATCGATATGCTGCTGCCGAAGGTGACCAACATTTACTTATAATAGTCAGATACTGACTCATGGGAAATAGAAATTGTTAAAACCTGTCGGCGTGTATGAAGAGACTGACGAATCTAGAGGAAGCACATCACTTCTGTAAGGATAAAGTTATTTGACGCTCGGTGTTCTTTATCTATCCGTAAGGGACCTGGCATGGTGATGTAGTAATATAATAATAATAACTACCCTCTTCTTCTCTTGTGTTACACTCTTGGCAGAGTGGTCGTGGTGGTATTTTTAGGGTTAGTGGCTCACTGTTAGATTCTCCGCCATTCGTCATGTATTATTACCTTTCTTGAGCAATCATGCAGAGGTCCGCTCAGGGCCGATTTTATCTGGTCCGGCCATTTCATGGGAACCCAGCCTCTGCCACGCGTACCCTTAACGTGGCGTTGCGCCACCAGGCGTTCCATTGACAAATCGTTTCTTCGCGATACGTGCGCAAAGAAGGTGAGAATGCGAGATTGCACAATAGAAGATAGACGCTGCTTGATGCCGAGTTCTTGGAGTATTAATAACTGCCTTACTATTCACGTTTTTTATAGATATGAATAGCACTATATCATATGAGTTAATACCATGTTCACATAATCCGTTTAACGTCGCCTCACGTGTCGACGCTGAGTAATAAAATATCTTTATATGTAAGTGTAATATCCATAAAATTTGTTTTGTTACGTGTTCCCTCATTTAAACTTAATATAAGGAAAATAGAGATATGGACGAAAACAGAGAGACAGAAGCTTTTGAATTGTGGAGGAGTACATTGAAACTTTGCCGATCCGCGGTCTCCACTCCAAAACCCGCCTATTACACCGGTTATCGGTTCTTCGGCAGATATTCCCAGCCCACTGCCACTTCAGCGAGCTAATCCGTTGAGCTATGTCAGTGACTTTGGTTCTATGTCGGATAGTATTATTTCTGATCCTATCCTTCAGAGACACTCCGAGTATAGCTCGCTCCATAGCTCGCTGAGCGACTTTGAATTGGTGGACTAGGCGCACTGTGACTGTCCACGTTTCAGCTCCGTATGTTATGATAGGTAGGACGCACTGGTTGAAAACTTTAGTTTTCAGGCACTGCGGTATGGATGACGAAAAGACTCTACGTAGCTTACCAAATGCTGCCCAACTCAGCTGAATCCTCCTCATGGCCTCCCTCTCAAAACTGTTTCCACCTAACTGCAATATCTGCCCGAAGTATGTGTACTATGAAACAATTTCAAGAGGGTGGTCATTTACGATAACAGGACTCGAATCGATGTTTTTGCTGATCATGATTTTGGTTTTTTCCAAATTCATGTCCAGACCTATTCGTCGCGAGGCCAATGCTAAGCTGTTCAGCAATTATTGCAGCTCATCCAGCGACTCCGCCAGTAAGACAACGTCGTCTGCGAATCGCAAGTGCGAGATGTAGTCGGCATTTATGTTTATGCCCTTACCTTTCCAGTCCAGTATATTAAACATATCCTCCAACGCGCATGTGAACAGTTTCGGCGATATAACATCGCCCTGT
>DWJK01003489.1:0-13071 GCA_018248815.1 Croniades pieria auraria
ACAGTGACTAGACATGACCTTCATTGAGTGTATGTATATACCTTATAATGAATAAAACAATTTGAATTTGAATTTGAGCATAGATTGTTTTCGTAGAGTGGAGTGTGCTAATTCCAAATTTGAAAACCGAACAATATTGAAAGCAGAATAGTTCCTTTTCTTTCCTGACTCTCGTAGATAAGAGCGTACTAATTTCAAATTTGAAAACGGGGCGATATTCAAGGTACTATGGATTGATGCCTTTTCCCACTCTCGTAGATGAGCGTACTAATTCCAAATTTGAAAACGGAACGATATTCAAGTTAGTATGGATTGTTTGCTTTCCCGACGTTCGTCGATAAGAGCGTACCAATTACAAATTTGAAAGGGAATATAAAAAAATAATCCAGGCACAGTTGTGTGTTTTCTAGTCAATTATATCTAACAACTGATATATTTAACAACATTTGATATAACCATTATTACATATGTTTGATACGTTTGATTTCTATAGCTATAGTTTGTATAGCTTTAATATATTTATTGATTATTTATCACTAATATTACTTTAAAAATAAGCAAGACCCGTTTTATCAGCATTTCGATACATATAGTCGAAACTTGACACTTACTTCGTTATCAAATCGTTTTGGCTATAAGATTGGTTCACACAAAATTTGCCTCTTTTATAACAATTGCGATTGTTGTGCGATAAGTCACAGATCCACTAAGCACTAAATCAGAACGCCTTATATCCCAAACAGCTTTTATAGATAAGATGCATTTCCGAAAACTGCAGCTCTCGTCGTTTCAGCATAATTTATTGTTTCAGCTCATTTGTTAATTTCTCACTGACTTAATTAGGAAGTTGTAAACGTTTAAGTGACACTGGAACACCTTTTCTCTCAGTATTATAGGTGTTGGACTGGTTCGTAACTTCTGTGTCAAAGAGGGCTCTTTTTGCGAATAACTCTTGTCATTTAAGGGTGCTTTTGTAAAACTCTAATATTAACATAAGAAACAGAATAAAAACTATGCAAAATATAAAGTAACTGTGCTCCCTGCTTATCTTGTAAAGCACCTGGCTTGATGATAAAATATTAAAACGTCTTTCTTTTAGAATGAATCACAACATATATTAGCGGACTTTAGAATTGTTATTTTGTTACAAATAAAAATATACCGATCATATTATTAGTCTTAGAACGAAATAATGCTTGTTACAATTCTACAGTTATTGTAAAAAGTCTTCGATTTGTGTACATTAAAAATTTAAAAACGACTACGTTTCAATAGTCATTTATAATGTATGGATGCATTAACATTGGGAGATAAGATTTGTTTATAAATACTTTTCATACTCTACATTAACTTTTCTTTATTTCTATAACAATTTCATGTGATTACTTGATTTATGTTCATGTTAGCCATCTATATCAAACGAAACTAAAATTTATTGAAACTGGATATTTGCAGAATAAATATTTTGTGTGATTACCGTAAGTATTTGTTTTCTGTCTGGCGGTTAAAAGTGTGATTTAAGTATTCATATCACTCATTTGCGAGTACAGCTTAACATCTCAAAAACACTATCTTTCAGAAAACAGTTCAGAAACTTCGAAATGATAATTGTTCTATGACTACTATAATATTATATGACTTATAGACTGTTCTATGATATATAACTATTGCGATAGTCATAGAATAATTATGATTTCAGTTTCTGAACTGTTTTTGAAAGATAGTGTTTATGAGATATTACGCTCCAGTCGCAAATGGGCGATATGTAGTTTATCAGTCGTCTGGTTATCATAACATTAGCTCTTTTCAAGCTTACGTCCCATGATATGATTACATTGATTTTAAAGTTTACAAAGATAATTTTTTTGTGTTCTTGACATTTATTTATGAAAAATATACCTTAAATTGAGCAGAACCTTTTTACTATGTTATTTTTCCACCTACCCTTTAAGATGGTTAAAAATTTAAATACAACCCTTACGCATCTATTCCGGGCCGAGAATCACCTGCACCCTTGTTCCCACACTTAAAGACCCCTACTCTATCAATTTTATTACGGACTAGAGCGATCTAATTGACCTCATTCCATATGGTGGCGTTTTCTATATTAAGACTAAGACCAAGGTATATCGAAACTTGTCCAAAACTTTATATTCCAATTCTAAATAGTTAATTACAAGTCATTGCAAGTCATACATTCTTATAATCCATTGAATTTGTCGTCCCTCAGGTTATGAGGGAAAGAGTTATTGGAAAGGGACATATACGCGTTAGTAATGTACTATAAATATGTATTGACCGATACTAAAGACCTATATCGAAAATATTAATATGGTCATAAATAATATAAATAAAAAAATTATATGCCACATAAATATTTAAAACACATTATAGCACTAACAGATTGTAGAGCATGGATTGTGTGCTCATAGTATGAATTTATATTGCAAAGAAGATTCGAGAAGAAATGGAAGCAACGTAGAGTGTTCGCGAATGTATTGAACCGAAAGCTTATCCAAACATTTCCGTGTTGTGAAATTTACCTTCACATTTTTACCGAACAGCCTTCTCCCAAGGAAAGCCTCGTAAAAATGTTTACGTTAAAAAGATGGCAAAGATGTTACTCAAAGTAACAGCCCTAAAATATTGGCATAAAGAAGGACTAGCTGTAATAAAACCAAAAAATAAAGAAAGAAAAAAACATCAATTAATTTAGTCATATCAAAAATATCTGCAACACTCCCTATTCCATCGTGGAACGTAGAATTTAACAGGTGGATCGTAGGAGTGTACTATCATACACATCTGGCTACCCCTTTAGGAAATACACGCATAAGATAAAAACAACTTATGACCCAAAATTTACTACTCAACATACTGAAGATTTACAAAGTGCCATTTTCAGCTTTCGAAAAAAATGCAATGCTTAACGTAACATGAAAAAAAAACAGAATTTTCAAAATTTTAAACAAAATGAATAGAAGAACTTTTGAAATTACTTAAAATGCAGCATCTACTGGTTTTAGAATAAATGGATATCTAACTGGGAGTACCCTTTTTTTACGGTTAAATAGACGAACTGCACTTAAAATAGAAAATTAAGAACACGACTTCAGTTTACTGGAATTGTGAAAAATTTTTATATCACACCAAATATTACAAACCGTTTGAAAGGACACATTGAACCTTCAAAACATATTTAGAGCAAAATTTTTAAGAAACGGAACGACCAGCTTAAACGAAGTAAGAACCTTCTTCTAAAGTAGGCTGTATTTTGGCCCGGTCGTATTTTTAACGCTTTTCTTAAACGAACTCGTCTCGAGAAAACATGTACGTACTTTTTTATGGCACTGAACATTCCAGAGGATATTTTGAAGACACAGGACGTGGCATAAACTAAAAGTCACAAGTGGCTGAAGAAAGTAAAGTCGAAGGAAACTTTATTCATTTCATTATGAAAATGAAATGGATGGCAAAGTTGAAAAGTGTCTAGTTTTCAATTCTAGTGCTTGACATAAGATTTATTAGATTCTCAGAATATATATAGTTTTCATTGATACCCAAATCAATAGATTTTTGATGTTTAATTTAACGGAATCATTAGATGATGATATACATAAAGACATCAAAGTTTTTATCAAAGAAAAATTTTAATAAGTTAATGGATATGAAAAACTCTGAACTTGAAAAAGTAAAATACAATAAAGCAATTTAATTAATATTTTAGAAAAGTAATCAAATTAAAGCAAGTCATTAAAAGATAGGTAAGAGGAGGAGAAGAGTAGTACACGTAGTAAAAGAGAGGATGAACCGGGAGAAAGAGTTACGAAAACAAAGGCAATATCTAATTATATGAAGAATAAAAAATATTGTAAACGTGTTTAAGAGAAATCCTATATATATGATAGGATACAAGAAAAATATAAACAAAATATAGACAATACATTCTGTCTAGCCCAATTAGACAGCCGAGGTAAAATTATTTACGTGTGCACAGTACAACAGCGCTACGGGCATTCGTTACACTGAAAGCGTCGGTAAATTACTAAAGAATTCCTATTGGCGTTTCGCAAAGACGTGGAACAAGATTACTTGCGTCGTAAACGTGTGTTTTGTAATGCGTTATATGTAATAATTCTTCTTTCACAAACAACAATCAGCTGGTTAAACATACTTATAAAATTATATTAGCATAGCTTTATGGTCTCATGTTTTTATTATGGATATTAATTAAAAATTTGCTGTCTGCAAATCTTTTTACGTCCCACTGCTGTTTACAATCTCTTATTTATCTATGGGAAAGTCTGGAACCCTCTCCAGACCTCGGATTTGGATAGAAAGATATTAATTGGCGATCAATTTCCTACCTTCTGCGCATAACTTAAAAAGATAATTTAAGGAGATCCAATCTCGACAATCGTTCATCGGATTTGAATACTATCTTCACTGTTTTGATCTGAATTTCTTGAGGCAGATAATATTTACAGATCTAGAATCTATCTACATAACTTAGGCGCTGACAGTGAGCTCCGGAAAAAATACACCATCAAGGCGCTCACGAAGAAAACTGCCCAAACTGTTAGCGATGTTAGATGACATAGTTACCTACTCTACTTGTATCGAATTAAATGATCTATGGTAGAGTACCGCGACTGGGTATATACATATGTATCCAACTTATAAAGATGACTCAAACTAAACAATTTCTATTTATATGTAGATATAACATTAAATATGATAACAAAAACGCGTAAAGGTTAACATTCTAAGATTTTACTATTAAATGTTTCGTGAGTATTTATACACATGATTAAAAATGTAATGGCTTAACTCACGTACGTTTTTCAGGATGGCCCGACTAATTTCGGACCTGTACGAGGTCCTTCCTCATGAGCACCCGTCGCTTGCAGCGAGGTCGTGACGGAGGCGAAAAACGTACGTGAGTTAAGCCGTTGCATTTCTAATCATTCTAAGATTTTAAACCAAATGGAATAAGTACAAGCTTTTATAAATTTAAGTATCTTATTAACCTTAAAGCGTTTACTAGAGTTTGAACTCGTCATAATGTAAATATATTGAGGGTTGGAAAAAATGAGGATGTTACCGTAATAGAATAAATAGGGGGAAATAAATGAACACGTGGCGCGCAATTCAAGGAGAGACAATACTCGTAGATTAAATATTTATCTTTTCCCTTACAAATTTATTACGGTTTACAAATATACACAATTCGAAGTTTCCAGGCCGCGGTGTCGGCATGCTTCTGTAATTTCTTTTAAATTCGTTAAAATCTTCGTACATGACGGTTTATTAAAGACACTTTTGTCCTTGCCATCTTTTAATGTTTCTGACTTATTCAAAACACTAAATAATCTCATTGCGCGGTCCAAGCCTTACATTTTAATGCAAATTACAGGAACAATGGTATACAGGGATCTATTCATAAATTACAGTTAACGCTAGAATTGTTCGGGATCGTTCGAGAACTTTCCACTAAACTATTTTTCGTGTAATCAATTGAATGCTTTCTTTAAATAGTAATTAACATTTTGGAGCACAACACTGAATACATAGAAATCAGATGCTTTTAATGCACTCGTACACAAAACAAAAAGCTTATTTATAATATTTACTATGAAGATGCGAAGAGTATTGCGAATGTGGTGGAGTTAGGGGGGCAAAATAATACATATGAGGAAATAGCATGAGCAGAGGAGAAACAAGATGGGTGGCGGCTCGTAAATCTCCCAATAGACTACGTTGGATGTACCGAGGTATCCACTTAATGCTCCCGAACGGAAGAGAGTCGGCAAACATTCGCTCCTCCGACAGAGATGCGATACTTTTTACTATATAACAGGTTATCTTTTGGCCTTTATTGGACAGTGCAGTATTCTGCAAATGCTGAAGCCTTCCTTTGAAGAATCCTACTTAACGTTATGTACGATTTACCTATTAACCAGGTTTATCATTCTTGCTTGATGAGCAAATGTATAGCAAAAAAATCAAAATATCTAGATTCCGAGTCTGTGTGCTGTAGCGTCTGCCAATCTACACTGAGCCAGCTTTGACGTTAACCAAATAGTTAACGACTACTATAAAAAATTCTCAAGTAACATTTACAGAGACTATTATTTTAAACTAATTTTAATAATAATTCATAATTAAATATTTGCCGGCCAAACTCGGCAGAATAAGCTAAAAAGCGAAATCATATTTCAGAAAAAAAAATGACTAACGATAATGATAGCCAATGTAACATTCTACAAAAATTTTTAAAATTAAAATTTCCAAAACTTAATCATTAATGTGAAATATCTACAAGTTACATTCTTATCTTGTAGACGTTCAAAAATTAAATAACGGCTCATTCAGAGTGCTTAAAAATAATCAAACTTCGGACATATAACATACTAAGGAGGATTACAGTTACTGCATACACCTCCGCACAAGAACTTTCCTATAGCCCCCCCCCCCCCCCGATCCCCCCCCCCTCCGTTCCCGTACGCTGAATTAATGCAAAGCTTCGCCAAGTTCACAGTGCCCCTTACTGCCATGGTAATAGGGGCTACATTATCACAGCTTTACGGAATGTGTTCAACATGAGAACAGCAGTATTAGTGGTAGGTGTGGTGGCAAGTGTGGTGGCGATGGTGGCAGTGGAGGGATGGTCAGAATTAAGTATTTCTCGGGTATAAGTGGACACGCGTGAAGAAATAATTTACATTTAAACGTCGAACGAACTGGTGTTGAGGTACCCTCGTACACATGAAAGTTGGTTTTTTTTCGTTTCTTTAATACATTTGTGCGACGGTGAAAAATATGGAGTTTACTGTCGTGAGTACTTTCTGTTGTTTTTTTTTTGACTTTTTGTGGTTACGGTGATGTGTAGTTGTGTTTAATTGATATTTTGGAATTTTTCGGCAACGGATTCAATGTAAAGGAAATTTACGTGTGTGTTAACATGAAAACATCTTGTATCGGGAAAATATTTTCACCGTATCTTCTCAACCTACCATTTCAATGGGTATTTTAAAAAATAACAATCAATTTTAGCCTGTAGTGGACCCACGCCCAATAGTGGTACGCAACGATTAGCAGCGTATCAATATACCAAATCTTTGTAGATGTAGTCCAAAAATTATTGAAAAGCTAGAATATTTTACAAAAACTAGCTATTCCCGTGTCTGAAGTCACAATACTGCTATTTTTTTTAACAATATATTTCATTCTGCATTTTACACAATACACAAAAAAAAGCCCTCGACAACGGACGAATGCAAACAAGTAATTAGTTTTTAATTATGTTACTTTTAAAGTTTCGCAGTTCTAAAAATTTTAGAACATTTATCAATATCCCGCTCACTCTTCAGAGCACCTAAAAAAACCCACGATACAGCATTTTTCTCATAAAAAGCAGTTTCGAACAAGCTGGAAAGGTTTTTTCACAAACTATATACGAATAAAAAAGTATCCATTAACATTAAAATAATTTAGCGGTTTCAACATAAAAACGTTACGGACCGAAATAAGCTAACTTCTCACCAATATTATTCATACACTTTTAATCATTTATGAATTACATTTACGTTCATTCCATTTATATTCCAAAAAATAATAAAAGAAGCCTATTACATATCTTAACAAACTTTATTGAATGTATAAATCAAGCCCTAAAAATGCGTACGGAAAAGTGAAACAAATGAATACTCGTAAGTAAATCTACCCCCCACTGCAATCGCAATAAATCATCACATCGCATCACGTCACGGTACGTCACGCCACATCACATCACGCCACGTCACGTCACGCATAACATGACGTTACATTGACGATATAAGCCGTCGGTGTGAAAAAAATTGCAACGCATGCAACATGTTCATGCGTGCTGCACGTTGAATGAAGGCACGCGGGGAACCGATTTTGACGTTCGTTACCAACCACGTACACATATTATTATGGCTTCCGTGTACAGCGGGTAACAGGGTTCGCGCTCTGGCTTGCGTGGCCGACTATTTAGCCGAAAAAATTCTCATTCTGAGAGAAGACCCGTGTCCAACAGTGAAATATCAGTTGACGGTGCTGAAGCACTTGTATAGTTGAACCTCACCAACATCTACAGCCTCGAATCTTTGTATGCCTCGTTGGATTATTACGTCCGATTTACGGTGGCACGGTATAACAACTATTTGTTCGATAGTTCGCGCCATCTATTCTATCCATATCCATAGAAAATGGAAATACGCAAACAAATAAGTGGCATGGATTTTTTTTCAACTGGATCCCCATTAGTTAGAAAATTTGGCACGAAAATGGCGAGAAATGTCACCCATTATATATGTATAATACTTATTCTTGATCAATCCTCAAATGTTAGTTTGTAACCTATTATTAAAATAATTTTATATGTATACATATCATATTGTTAAGTCTTGTTGGGTTATCTAAATAAATAAATCATCACCATCTGCCTTTAGACGTCCAGGCATCTCCTAATCGGCGCCACTCCTTCCGGTTTTGGGCCTTTCGAAAAAGGAGGGTAGAGAGTATAAATAAAGAATTACACACATTTTTGTATGAGCCAGAAACAAATTTACGTACAAATCCATGAAATAATTTTAAACAAATTAAATACGAAATAAAAAGGAACATACACAATAACTACAACACAATGAGAAAAATACATATTCACATCGCAGCGTTATATCAATGCATTATAATGATTGCATTCGTTCGATCATCGCCACTAAAATCTAGATCAAGAAATCAAATTTGCGTATGCTAACGTCAAACCACCAGATCTGACATTGACAGATGGCAAACATATTCCTAACAAAAAGAAACCAAAATTCGGCAAGGAAAATAGGAATATGCAATATAGCATCCTTATTTTGTGTATAAGGCTCTCTCTGTTGCTGGTAATGAACCGAGTAATAGAATTTAATTAATAATTAAAATAAAAGGGCTTTAAAATTAATTTACTGAGCTGTCCAGCCGCCAGCCGAGGCAGCGGTAATATCGATGATAAACCTACCGTAGCCCTGGCGCCGCTTCCTTATACGCTAATGAGTATTAGCGGTCATATATCATCAGTGCAGTGGAACTTCCGCATTCCCGCCAACACTATTTTGCACATTGAATCGAGAAAAAAATGTCTTATATTATTTGTGTTATAAAATGAAACTAACGAGAAATTATCATAACATCTATGAAAGCTCTAAGTGGCTTAGAAAGCGCTTTGGCTTTCTTAAAAGTGCAAAAAAAGCGCAAAGAGAGCTCTCCTTCAATGTCGGCAAAGCATTGGCTACTCTTCGGGTGTTGCAAGCGTCCGTAGGCGACGGTGACCACTTACAGGAGGTAGCCCGTCTGCCTATTAGCTAGGCTAAACATATAAAAAAATATCTGTCTTGATAGAACAAGTTACGGGTATCAAACATTGGCAGGTTACTGTTACTTTACAGTTATGCGCTTCTTTAATAATATATCTTAAAATAAGTATAAAGGAAAGCATCGTGAGGAATTCTGCCCACCGTAAAGCTCTCCATAACGTTCTGTAACACTGTCTTTTAATCCTATGTTCAATGAAACAAACGAAGACCTTAATTCTTTTTGTTCTTAGAAAAGATCAGTGTTCAAAGATCTGTACCATATTTTTTTTTTCACAATACTCAAATCCATTGCTTTGTATCAGCGCCTTGAACTTAAAGACGTGGCAGGCAGTAAACATGAGACTAAATCTACACGTGTGGCGCCCTTCTCCGAGCAAAGCGGAATTTAATTAAACACATATTTTAAATCAATGATATATATAGTTGTAAGCGCGACTGCCGATCGGAAGATCCAGAGTTCAAGTCGCGGGTCGGGTACTATTGGATTTTCTAATTCAGAATTTATAGTAGGGACTCGGAGTCTGGATTTGTGTCAGGTGTATGACATTAGGTTCGCCACCTGTTCCATGGGACATAAACGTAATTGGTGAAACGTGGGTGTGTACTATACTCCTCTGCCTAACCCTCCGGTGCTTACACGCGTGATGTTACCTACGTATACACAAGTGTATATACGAGTATAAATCATTCAAATTTAGTGAACGATTTATTACAATTAAAAAAGAACGTAATTATCTAATATAAACATAAATCATGCAAGTTTAATTAACATCAAATGAGAATAAGAAAAAATAATGCAATAACCGGTGCAGTTGTGGAGCTCCACGCAACCGATGCGCATAATTAAGGACAGTTATTGAACGTTGAGCGGCGGCACGCTAGCGGCCGAGCGCTTCCGCCTCGGATTCCACTTGTTGCCATTTCGCACGTTCGTTACGAGCTGCGATTCGATTCCGGCTATGACCATCACGCTGACGACGATGATGTTGCAAAATTTTAAGAAACATTAATTCGCATATCATTCAACTCTCTTTTCTTTGGACATATTAACTGTACGAATATTTCGATGTGATTTTGTGTTATACGAATAGAAAGATTAAATATCATGTTTTTTGTGCTTTTTTCCATGGATCCATATAAAAATTATTAAACGTAAATAAGAGAGTGATAAAATAACTCTGCAACATAAATTCACACTAATAATAAGAAGCGCGCGCGTAAGATGAATGTTTGGACCTACACGTGTCGTATATTTTGGGAGCATTGGAGAATTTCGAGAATTAACCGGTTGAAATGGTTACGGGAAAAATTTGTATACATCAATGACGACTCGGAAGCTTCAATTGTACAACAACAATGTCACCATGACACATGACATAGCTCTCCATGACACAGCAACCATATAGACATGTATCGAAATGCGAAACAAAATTACTCTACCAAATAACACACGACTAAAAATCATGTCTAATCACACGTGCATCCAATCTTTACATTATTCAATTAAATTGGATATTTCGGCGTCATCTAGTTAGTGTGATGAGCACAAATATCAATGAGAAACAACATCAAACAATGACGAGAACAAATATCGACGAGAACAAAGGTAACCAAAAACTCGACGTATCTTAGCGAGACAGAAAAAACGTACAGAGTGAAATCTATGATCGCGTGAACATTTAACACGCGATTGACACATATAGACGGGTCTGCGTAACAGACTATCTGTATTAATACTGTTAGGCTATATCTGTCTGTCAGCCAACCCGCGCTTGGACTGCGTGGCATGTTGTGGCATGTTATGGCTTTAACCAAAAAATTAAGTTCTCGATTCAATGAACGTACGCAAGAGTCGCCAGAGAACAATTATCTCCATGTATTAGTGTTGTCTAGACCACGCCAATACACCGAGTGCAAACCCGGTCGTCATTATCCCGAAATAAGTAGTAGACATATGGTTTGCTGCCCTAGGGCCTACTCAAACTATTTTGGCGCTATTTTAGCGCTAAAATGACCATCAAACTTCCATAATACATCCATATACCTAATCGATAAACAAAATGACGAGAGGAAATGACTAAGGAATTTTTGAAATTTTATTTTAAACTAGCTGTGCCCCGCGGTTTCACCCGCGTTAATTAGAGAACAATCTATTAGCAAACTATTTTAAGAACATCACACTATGATCACCAAGAGTAAATATAATAAAAAATAGCCTGTGCCCGTGACTTCGTACGCGTAATTTCGTGGGTTTTGAAAAAAATAATTGACATAACTGCTTTATTTGTTAACCGATTTAAATGAAAAATCCCATCACAATATATTCCTGAAAACTGCATTCAAATCGGATTAGCCATTTCTGAGATTAGCGTGCACAAACATACAGGCAAAGAGACAAAATGAAAAAACATTGTTTTGGGTTCTCTTGCGTATATAAAGGCACCCCATTATGACTTTTTAAATATATTTGTCATGTACAGACAGCGATCAGTTACAGTTTTATTATATGTATAGATTTCAGTTTAAAAGTGAATAATACCCATTACTAACTAAGTACTTACTTTTTTGTAAATAATAACACTAAATTTATCTTCAAATTTTTCATTTGTATCTTTCTGTAATTTATGGTTGATAAATATTTATTTTGGAATTGTACCTGGCGTAGGCCATAGTTTAAATAGTTTTTTTCATTATACCAAAAATAAATACAGATGTGATTGTAAGACTTAATAACGTACAACTCTGAACTGTGTATATATAACGTACAAAATACGTAAATATATTAAAACGTAAAAAACGTAACACCACGCCTGTAATCCCCGAAGGTGTAGGCAGAGGAGTGTAGTACACCCCCGCATTTCACTAGTTACCTTTAAGTCCCACAATGGAATAGATGGTGAGCGTATTGCTATACACCGAGCACAGATCCAGACTCCGAGTCACTACTAGAAATTCTAAATTAGAAAAATCCAATACCACCCGACCCGGGATTTGAACCCACTACCAACCGATCGACAGTCGCGCTTGCAACCACTCAAACAACGAGGCTGTCGACATACTACATAGTAGTGTAGCAGAAATAAATGTACGTAATACATTTAAAGATAGTATCTTATCGAAACAAAATATTGGGTTCGTTTTTTCCTTAGGTATCATTTGATTTTTGTTTTCAATGATGCTGTTCTCAAATTCGTGAACGATAACTGGAAGAAAGTGGCGGATTTTGTCCAGGAACCCATCTTTAAAGAGAACTTTCGGAAAATCAAGGATAAATACAATAAGTTCTTGAAAACAACCGTCACAAGAAGTATTCACCGAGTAGGTCGTTCATATTTAACAACGCTTATAACATTTGGAATTACAAAATGTTATTAGGGGGCGTCCATTAATTACGTGAGGCGTTCAAAGGGGGGAGGATGTCAAGTCGAATCTCTCTAACTTTACTTTGGGGAGAGTGGGGGTATCGGCAAATATCACGTAATTTTTTTCGCAAGAAACAGTAAAATTGCAAGAAAATGGTATCAAATCTTATGTAACGATTTAAGTAGGAGTATTTTATTGTTTACTTTTCACTGTAACTCTAGACTACTTACTTTAATTTCTTTTTAGAATAAATCCGATACATTTACGAGATAAATGCATTTTGAAAAATCTCATATGAGATTGGAGAGAGGGAGGGGGG